>BQNB010078490.1:0-30536 GCA_026074375.1 Tanacetum coccineum
ACGAATCAAAGCTCTAACATGCAATACTAAGGAGATATACCAAGATTAAACATCCTATAACATGTATTTCTTCGAGAATCATCCAAAATTAGGCAACTCTCCACGAAGAACACTAATCTTTTAAAGCTTATAATTCGAACTAGGAGCTTGTTTAACACACGAAATTTTAAGCACTCTTACCTTTTGATGTGTAGAACAAGTGAAGATCAAGATTAACAAACAAATAAACCCAAAAAAAATTTGAGCCGTGGGGTTTTTTCCTTCAAAATGAGCCACGAAATTTGCAAATCAACCACAAGAATCAAACACAAATCCACCTTTGAAGCTCTGATACCAATTGTAGGATCCCGTAACACTTCACTTCATACAATCAAACACGAAATCGGAACTAGAAAATGAGAAAGAGAGGAGAGTTGTTTTTAGAGAGAGAAAGATGAGAGAGAAATGAGAAAGAAAAGAGAAAAGATTTATTATGAGAGAAATGAGATAGATAATGAACAACTTACTTTTTCTAAAGAAGAAAAAGTATATATACCCCGTCGCGTTAAATGACGCGCGGGATATTTAAACTAGGACCCGGGCTCGGGTTTTGCTTGGGATTAAACCCGAAACATATACAATATTAGATTCACTATCGAGCCCGATTCCCGATATTATCCTATTACAACATTAACTAATTAAAGACCTAAGCTCCATCGTAGAGTGACCGAACTTCCTTGTTCGACTCAATAAATTGAGGCTAACACCGGCTTTCGTGCTTCAGTCTGAGCTTTCAAAATTTGTTTAGGAAGATCCAAGCCAATAGTCATCACTAAGGCCCGAACCCTTAGTGGTTCTCGTTCCTTCCTGCTCAGAGCATCAGCAACAACATTCGCCTTCCTTGGGTGATAACGAATTTCGCAATCTTAATTACTCAGCAACTCTAACCAGCGACGTTGCCTCATATTTAATTCCTTCTGATCAAGAATGTGTTGTAAACTTTTGTGATCAGTGAACACCGTGCACTTGGTTCCGCGATCTTGTGTCTTTGACCAACATGCTCATACTTTTGCATTATCTTGAAAGCTTTAAATCAGAGTTAGCGGAAGTCTTTGTATTTTCAATCTTGAGCTTTCTAGATGGTTTGTCTTTGTAGATTGAGCATTTGAATGGGATTGAGGTTGCCGTCACCACCGTTTGACCTGCAGGTTTACGTTAGTGATAAACGAGAAAATTGATTTGAAAATCAATCGACGTGTCACTCATTAAAGAGTTTTTGTAACACATCGAGAGTGTCATGTTTTTATCAAAATTCATCAACCGTCAATTCATTTACTGGACCAAATCGATATCCAGTTGTCACAAGTTTGATTCATATAGAATCTCGCAAGTCACCTACCGCAGTGCTGTTTGATGATGACACTGGAAGGATTTCCATTCGTCATTGTGAATACTAAAGAGTATCACTCTGAATGTTCTGGCAAATATCACAATGATATTGCGTTGGACTCTTGATAACAGCTTGTGAACCTGATGATGTTCAACAAGTGTTTGAAATGGAATGTGTCCTAACGAGATTTTGATTGATCTCTTGGCTCTAGACTCGATTAGTGCATTTTGGTTTTAGTACTCGGAGGCTGGAGCATATTGCCACCTATTCAATATCAACAATCTCGGAGTGAGATGTCAATAGATAACGTGTGTATCTCCGTGACAAATGAGACAAGTTTCTGTTAAGAGAAACCCGAATGGCTGAGAAGGGTTGTGCATTGCATCATTGGGTCCATGATGTCGTTTTCAATGTCAGCAATCAACTTGTGATTCTGACAGCATATGTATTGACCCGGTTTCTGCCTTAAGTTGTGTGGAGGGCTTCTTTCTTTAGACCCTTTATCCATACATTTCTTTTTCATTCTTCAACGCCTTCAATGCTTACCAAGATGTCATGACTAACACCTTGCTGTGATTGTTCCAGTGTTAACTCAATCTTAGTCGGCATTATTCCCATATACATTCATCTCCAATCATACCTAAGGACTGCTATTTCTAACTTTGGATTATCCTTGGGTAGATCCTCCGGTTCTGGTTGGATCATAGGATTGATTCCTAACCTAACCACCTTATGACTTCAGATTCGTCGTGAAATTAAGATGTTGTTGGGTATAAGATCGAACCATAAAACCTTTTCTTCAGCACATTGAGTCGAATAGATCATATTTTAAATACATTTTCTCCCCTTATTTTAAATAATAAACACTTAGTTTTTGAAATACCTTGTGAATAAAATATGATCTTGTAAAATCTGTGGGAGAAAATATTATCAGCATGAATGGTTTGGAACATTTTGATAATGTTTTGAATACATAAGAGTTGTCGTTGTTGATGTATCCAAGAACATTAAAACTTTGTTTTTCGAAAAACTCCCCCTCAAGAATAGGACCAATTGAAAAATTGTTGTCTTTTGAAAACATTATGAGGGATGGAGTGTTGAACACACAATTTTGAAAGATTATGAATTGTCATCGAGAAATTCTTGAAAAATTATGTTCAACTTTTTGAAAAACCAAATGTTAGAGGACTTCTCTTCTAACGCTAAGGGTAAGCGCACTGATACGTACACTATCTTTTTTCTTGAGCTAAAAACATTGAATGTCTTGTAAGAACAGCTCAAGACCGAGAAACGTTAATTTTCTCGTTGTGAGGATAAGTTATAAACCTTCCTTTATTTGAAGTCCGGGTTATGTACTGACATTTGCACATAAGCCATTTAGAAAATTAGAAATGACATGTTTTGAAACTATTTGCAACTCTCGCTCGAACTTCATTTACACACCCGTGTCAATGTTAATCGACATTTCTAAGCACGTAAATGTTATCGATTCCAAGAGACATGTCGAGAAGATTCTTTTTGGAAATTTTCTAATTTTCTGATTTTGTATTTTTTTTGAAGTTTTATATTTTTGTATTTTGCTTTTCTCAAAAATATGTACATGGTGATGTTTGATGATGATATCAAGCAGTCTCATTTGTCAGAACCTCCAGATCAGCTGGAGTCAAACATCTCATACCAATCCTTCTGACAAGATACTTAAACCGATCCTTAGGAAGGGCTTTCGTAAACATGTTAGCTAATTGGTATTTAGTTTTGACAAAATATAGTTCAATTATACTATTTTCAACCTGTTCCTTTATGAAATGATACCGAGTATGGATGTGCTTTTTTCGCGAATGTTGTACAGGGTTGCATGATATTGCTATGGCTGACTGAGAGTCGCAGTACAACGGTATTTTATTGTAGTTGAAGCCATAATCTTGAAGTTGTGTCCTCATCCACATTACTTGAGCACAACTTGCAGATAACGCCACGTACTCTGCCTCTGCTGAAGACATTGCAGTGCAGTTTTGTTTCTTTGACATCTAACTTACTAGCTTATCACCAAGGAACTGTATCCCTCCAAAAGTGCTTTTGCGAGTATCAATGCATCAGGCATGATCAACGTCTGAAAATGCTGTTAGTTCAAAGCTAGAATCCTTTAGATACCAGAGACCCATGTTAATGGTACCCTTTAGGTATTTAAAGATTCTTTTAATCTCCTTGAGGTGCTTTTGTGTTGGTCGTGCTTGATAACGTGCACAATAGCATACTGCTTACACTAAGTCTGGTTTACTAGATGTCAAGTATATGAGTGACCTGATTTTACTATGATAATCAGATTGGTCTATGGGTTCTCCACTCAAATCTATATCTAGTTTGGGTTTAGTAGCCAATGGTGTACCAATGGAGTGATAGTTGTCCATATTATGCCAATGTCCCATATATCTTTTCCAATTTTCTAAAGCGTACTTGGCCTGATTGATAAAAATACCTTATTGGGGTCTGGTGGATCTGAAGTCCTAAAAAGAATTTCAACTCCGCCCATTAAGGACATATCCAAATCTACTGTTCATTAACATTTCAAAACTTTTGAATATTTATGGTTTGTAGACTCCAAAAATTTATGTCATCAACGTAAATCGCACAATTAAATATCCTCCCCGTATTTTATCTGAATAAAGTTGGTCAATTGTACCTTATTAGAAATGCCTTTGGACATTAGGAGTTTTGATAGCTCATCTACAAGGCTCTTGGAGCTTGTTTTATCCATACAAAGCTTTCCTCATAAGTTAGACTTTTCTGGATGATCGGAACAACGAACCCTTCTGGCTGAGCAACATAAACTCCTCCTTCATTGACCATTTAGAAATGCCATTTTCCGTCCACTCTTATAGATTGGAAAAGACTTGTGTGCTGCGGGGGCACGAAATCCGAACTGCTTCAAGCGAGCAACTGGTGCAAATGAGTTCTTCAAAATCAACCACCTTCTTCCTGAGCATAACCTTTTAACACAAGTCGCGCTTTGTTGCGAATTACAGTCTAATCTTCAACCTCTGATCTTCCATAACCACTTTTAGCTTTATAATCATTTTGCCAAATGGTTTGTCGACTAGTTCCCAGACTTTTAGTCTGTCGAACTGATGAAGTTCATCCTGCATTGCTTCGATCCATGCATAAAAAAAAAAAATAGAAAAAAAAAAAAAAAAAAAAAAAAAGAATCAGCCATTGCCTCCGTAATTTACTTCGGTTCCAACAATACTCAACCGTGAGCGCGAACATACCAATTTCAGGATCTGTGGCAAGCTGTCGTCTTGTTTGAACTGGCATGGTTGGATTTCCACGAACTTGTTCTAATGGATGATCTCTGGTCCATCGGTAATCATGACTTTGTGGTTGAAATGAATGCACATCGGTATTATCAATGTTGCGTGAGGAAGACTCACCAATTTCTTGTACCCGTGTACAAAAAGGATTGATAAATTCAGCTTCTTGAAATGATGCATTCGGTGCTTGATCATTGTTGTTTTCCTCAGCTTGACCGTGTGTTGGATTGTAATATTCTTCAAGTAAAGGACTGAAGAGAAATTCCAACCCTTGTTGTGACGAATCTGTCTTTTCTGCTGTAGGAACAACATTTTGTCTTGGGGGCATGGGGTCAGAGTTGTCATAATCTGACGCCTTTTGTCCTTGAGGAACGAGGCCTGAAGAGACATTTTCAACAGACATCTCTTGTCGTTGTGGTGCGAGGTCTGAACTGTTGTGATCAGACATCATTTCTTTGATTTCATCAAACTTGATATGAATGGACTCAACTATTAAGCGTGTTCTCTTGTTGTAAACACGATATCCCTTCGACTGAGTAGAATATCCCACCATGACACATGGATCCCCTTTTTCTTTCATCTTATCCAGATTTTCCCCATCTCTAGTTATGTAACAAATGCAACCAAAGATGTGAAGATGTTTTATTGAAGGTTTCCTGTCATTAATGATGTGATACGCCGTCTTTCCATGAGTCGATATGATGATTGATCTGTTCTGAGTATAGCATGCGGTTGCAACTGCTTCAGCCCAAAATGATAATGGAAGCTTAGAAGCTGAAAGCATCGTTCGAGCAGCCTCAACAAGAGTACGGTTCCGTCTTTCGACAACGCCGTTCTGTTCAGGTGTTCGAGGAGTGGAAGTTTGATGTTCAATGCCTTCTTCTTTGAAATAAGCATGGAGTGTCTTGTTCAAGAACTCTGTGCCTCTGTCAGTACGGACAGTAATAACGAGGGGTGCATTATTAAATTACGCATTTTGATGTCCATGAATTTATTCTTTAACACCTTGATGAGTGACTTGAGATTGAATTTCCTGATTTGTTTGTGAAGTACTAGTAGATTGTTCATCTTGATCAATGGTAGTTGATGAAGGTGAACCAACTGGATCAACAGCTCTTGAAGCAACAATAGCTACCGGATCTGGGGAAACAGTTCGTGGTGGAAGATTATAGTACTCATTAAACAATGGTTACAACAGGATCTCATAGTCTTTCTTGGATGGTGGAACATATGGTGTTGGAGAAACTGAGATTTGCACGAGTCCTGAACTGATGTATCCAGGAGTCATCAAAGAAGGCGCATGTCCTGAACTGATTTGCACAGGAGCCGTGACTTGACCATTTCAAGAACTGAACTGCTCTGCTGTAGTGCGGATGTTGGTGGTGAAAGTTGTAATGAATGATTCTTGACAGGGAGGAGATACTGGTTTAGGAGATGAGAGATCGATGACTGAAGTATCAGTAAAGGAACAGATGAAGAAACTTGTTGGATAGGAACAGTGACCATGGATTCAACTTCGGTTTCTATAGTAGTTTTTCCTGGTTCATCTTTTACTTATATATTTTTTCAGGATCAGGCTTAGCTTCCTCATTATCATCCCCAACATATCATACTCTGTCAAAAATGTTCACGCTGATCACATCTGCTTCCCCACTTAAAGAATTAACTTTTTACCTCATCAGGAACCCCTGGCTTGGATCCAGTTCCCCTTCACATTGATGCTTTCTAGAGATGACGGTGGACTCACAGAACCCCAGTATGTTACCCAAGGTCCTTCATTTGAGCCTTCATTCCAGGTTATCTCGTTGCTTTCCCTGGAGAGGCTTTCATTATGTCAGCAGCCTCTTGTTTAGCAGGAGTAAGATTTTGAATACCCTTGATCTCTAGATGAATCAGTAAGACCTCCTTCTTGACAACAAAAAAGGAAATCTCTAAAAGTATACCAAGACTGGCTTCTTTGTGGGAGCTCGGTTCAGATTCCTGCATATGCATCTCTTGTGTCATGATCTGCAATCCAGTATGAGGTAAGAGTTGATGATTTTGAAGCAGATGCATTTAGACTCCCTGTTTTTTTCTTTGAACGTTGGTCATCATCTTTCGGTGGATGTTGAGCTGACCCAGAATCGCAGATCTCGGGCTTCTTCTCTTTGCTGACCTAGGGGGACCCTGGTGATCCAGCTGAAGGCTTTTAATCATCATCATCGTCTTCACAGCATCATCACTAGTCTGCTGTCTCTTATGGCGTCCTTTAACCGTGACTGTAACTTCCTTATACCATGGCAATCTTCATCTGCTATAAGCGTCCAAAAAAAAAAATAAGCAATGGTACAGATGGTAGTTGGCAGATTTCTATTGGCAGTCTTGTCTTGATCAGGTTTTGAAGAGAGCACTCTTAATCAATTCTCAAAAGCCAGTTTGTCCTGTTACCTGATGGAGTAAAGTTAATCATGTTTCTCCTCCCCAAAAACCCTGGGGGGGGGGGTTTTTTCCCTTTTGATTCTGATAATCTCCTTTGTACTCTTTTCAGATTCTTGATTCTTGATTGACTCTGTGCCAGGCAGCACAGAGTATTTGTCGATTAAATCTGCAGTGTGTCGTTCAAGAATCTTAAAGAGAGCATCATCAAGTTTTGTTCCTAGATATTTATCAACAACCATAGGAACTTGGGATTTAATTGAAGCCAAAACATCAGCAGAGTGATCAGTCTTCTTTACTTCAGACATCTCTTGCTCTAATCTTGCCACTCTTAGCTGAAGGGCGATGAATGGAGTGATTTCAGGGAGAGATGTGGTGAGTGTTGTAGCGTCCTGTGTTGATTTGGTGAGGAGAGTACCAGTGACGACGGCTTAATAGATGAGAAATCGTGAAGGGAGAAATTACTGTAGAGTTGACGTTACTGTTCTGATGACTTAGATCAGGATGGTGGAATCAGACTCCGCTATAACTTCGAGATTTCTCCCTGATCATCTTAGGTGGTTTGTCATAAAGAAATTGAGCACCAAAGTTATAAGTGTCATCGAGATTTTTCATGAAGAACATAAAACCAAAATGACTTCTGGATTTTCTTATCGATGACACGTTCGGCTGTTAAGAGCTTACAGGTTTTCATGAACTTTCTTTGGGTAGGACTGTCGTGAGGAATCCATCAGTCCATGTGCTTAGGGTTTCTGGTCAGCAAGAGACACATGTAATTTTCCAAGTTTGATCTAGGCCTGGTCTTCTTGCATGGGCTCAGGTCAGGGTCCAGACAACAATTTTTTCATGAGTAGCATGAACAATCTCTTCAACAGCGCTTCGTCAGCTTCAGTTAGCTGGTAATTTACCTAATTCCAAATAAGTCTGTGTTTTAGGGACGATGTTGTCATGCAGAGTGATTCTCAGGCCTCCGAAAAAGATCAGCACTCAGAGTAAACCATTTTTCATCAAGTTGAAGCTATCACCCCAGTCTTTGCATCAGAGCAGCGTATTTCCGAACATCGCTAGAATGTAGATAGAAAGAACTTGCTGATACAGTGAAAGTGCCCTATAGCAGACTGTGCACTAAGTCTGGTCTACTAATGTCAAGTTCATAGTGAGCTAATTTTACTATGTATAATCAATTGGACCGACGAGGTTCTCCACTCAAATCTACATCTATATTTGATGTTTTGTAGCCAATGTGTACCAATGGAGTGACATCGTCCAATTATCTTTTTTAAGAATTTCTAAAGCATACGTAGCCGGATTGATAAAATACCTTTTGGATCTGGTGGATCGTAGTCTAAAAAGAGACTTCAATCTCCCCCAATAAGGACATATTCAAATCTACTGTGGCATTAACTTTTTCAAATCTTTTTGAAATTTAGGGTTTGAAACCTAAAAATTATGTCATCACGTAAATCTGCACAAGTAGGATATCCTCCCCCGTATTTATCTTGAATAAAGTTAGTCAATTGTACCGTTTAGTAAAGCCTTAGACATTAGGAATTGGAAAGTTCATCATAGCAGGCTCTTGGATGCTTGCTTTACGCCATACAAAGCGTTCCTGAGATGGTAGACTTTTTCTAGATGATCTGGATCAACCGAACCCTTTCTGGCTAGCAACCATAACCTCCTCCCTTCATAACCATTATAAAAATGTCATTTTCACGTCATCTGATAGAATGGAAAGAACTTGTGTGCTGGCGTAGGCAACGAAAATCTGAACTGCTTCCTAGCGAGCCACGTGCAAATGTTATCTTCGAAATCAATCAAAACCCTCTACCTGAGCATAACCTTTAGCTACAAGTCTGCTTATGCGAATTACGAGTCTGATCTTCATCCTTCTTGTTCTTCCTTAACTTACTTTAGCTTTATAATCATCTGGCCATATGTTTGTCGACTAGGATTCCCTAGACTTTTAGATCTATCAACTGATGA
Source organism: Tanacetum coccineum (assembly GCA_026074375.1). Lineage (NCBI taxonomy): Eukaryota > Viridiplantae > Streptophyta > Magnoliopsida > Asterales > Asteraceae > Tanacetum > Tanacetum coccineum. The sequence continues at coordinate 9,076 of BQNB010078490.1, forward strand.
GTTCATCCTGACAAGTGCTTTGATCCATGCAGAATCAGCCATTTCCTCCTTAATGTTCTTGGGTTCAACAATACTCACGGTGAGCATGAACATACACATTTCAGGATCTGTGGCAAGCTGTCATCTTATTTGAACTGGCATGGTTGGATTTCTACGAACTTGTTCGAAATGTATGATCTCTGTCCATCGTACTCACAGACTTGTAAGTTGAAATGAATACACATCGGTATTATCAATGTTGCGTGAGGAAGGCTCACCAATGTTCTAGTACCCAGTACAAAATGGATTGGATAAATTCATCTTCTTGAAATGATGCATTCGGTGCTTGATCATTGTTGTTTTCCTCAGCTTGACTGTGTGTTGGAGTGTAATATTCTTCAATTAAAGGACTAAAGAGAAATTCCAACCCTTGATGTGACGAATCTGTCTTTTCTGCTGTAGGAACAACATTTTGTCTTGGGGGCATGGGGCTAGAGTTGTCATAATCTGACGCCTTTTGTCCTTGAGGAACGAGCCTGAAGAGACATTTCAACAGACATATAACCCGGAAAGACTCTCTTGTCGTTATGGGACGAGGTCTGAACTGTTGTGATCAAACATCATTTTTTTGATTTCATCAAACTTGATATGAATGGACTCAACTATTAAGCGTGTTCTCTTGTTGTAAACACGATATCCCTTCGACTGAGTAGAATATCCCACCATGACACATGGATCCCTTTTTTCTTTCATCTTATATCCAAATTATTCCCCATCTCTCAGTTTATGTACCAAATGCAACTCAAGATGTGATGATGTTTATTGAAGGTTTCCTGTCATTAATGATCTGTTCTAAGTCGATATGATGATTGATCTGTTCTGAGTATAGCAACTGCTTCAGCCTAAAATGATAATGTAAGCTTAGAAGCTGAGAGCATTGTTCAAGCAGCCTCAACAAGAGTGCGGTTCCGTCTTTCAACAACGCCATTCTGTTCAGGTGTTTGAGCAGTAGAAGTTTTATGTTCAATGCCTTATTCTTTGAAATAAGCATGAAGTGTCTTGTTCAAGAACTCTGTGCCTCTGTCAGTACGGACACTAATAACTTGAGCTTGAAGATTGCGTTGAATCACATGAGAAAGTCTTTGTGACTTCTGGTGTTACATCCTTGGATCGTAGAAAAAGAGTCCAAGTGTATCTTGAATAGTCATCAACAATCACCAGAATATATTTCTTCCCATTTTTGCTTGCAACCTGCATTAGACCAAATCCAGCCTTCCTTTAGAACTTGGAACAACTTTTGACTTAAATGAGCTTCTTTTTGCTTTACTTATTTCACAAGACGAACAAAGTTGATCCTTGACATATTTCAACTTAGGTAAGCCTGTCACAATATCTTTCTTTGAGAGTAAGGTGATGTAATCGAAGTTAAGATGAGAAAGTCTTCTATGCCATAACCCAATGCTTTAAGATTGGTGAAGCTTTAGCCAGGAAACAGATCGGAGTTGATGAAGTTGTTTCTTGAAGAGATATTGTGTAGAGATCAGATCCATGATTACCAGTTAGTAAATCGTTTCCCTGAAGATCTCTCGCAAAACAAGTAGATTTCCTGAAAGCAAACTCTAAATCCACATCACAGAATTGACCAACCGAGAAAAGATTGTGATTGAGGCCTTCGAACGTAATAACCCGTTTGATCGTGATATTCCTTGACTCAGATCCTCCATAACCAAGAAAGAGCAAATTGATCATTTCCAAAATGAACAGTACCTAGAAATTTCTCTACAAAACTACACAACAGCTTGAGATTGCCCGTTATTATGCTTTAAGCATCCAAGTCAACAATGAATAAGGATGATTGTACAATCTGCAAGAGAATTAGAGATGAATGGAACAATGGACAAATTGATCCAATGACTTTATATCTTTTAAGACATTAGTAATCCTAGAGACAATGTTTATAGTGGGACTAATCTTGATGAGACATCCCTCTTTCTGATTTTTATGCATCCGATATCTTTTTGTCTATGTGGCTTTTGAGTCCATTTATAACCTGATGGACATTTCTTAGCTATCCACCAGTCATCCTGATTTGTATATCAACAACTCCTTATAGTAACTCTTGCATTTCTAAATAGTGGTATCTAATGCAACTGTTTTCTTATGGGGTGTTGTAACAGATTTATTCGCTTTTCTCTTGGGTTTACTAGCACTAATAGTCACTACCTTAGGCTTCTTAGTTCTAGCGTTCATGTTATTCAAGTATCTAGAAACACAAGCATCATGATTAGAATTAAACACACATTTTCCACATTCAGCACAAACAGCATTCACATTCAAAGTTCTGGATTTTGAACTATCATTACACGCAGTTACAGACTTTGTTTTCCTAGAAATACTTAAAATCCTATGGTGTTCTTCTACTACCTTGTGGTTAAACTTTACTTGACTATTGTTTGGCACAACCTTATCTTTAACTTGATAGCTCTTAAGCTGTGGTCTGCTAACACTAGTATAATGATTTACTCCTGTAGATTTAGACACGTGAGGATTAGTATTCGTTGAAGCATGAGGCAACTGTGGTGTTCTCATTTGTGTTGTGGTAGTGGCAATTCTATACATTCCTGGTTTAAACACATTCAAGTGTATTTCCGCTTGTTTTCTATTCTGAGGCAAATTCTGTTGAGTGACTTGTTTTTTTTTTTTAAAACAAACCATCGGACACATTAGGTTTATTAACCGACTGTTTCATTTGAAAACTTCTCATTTCAGGAGAATTTGAAAAGGGAGTCGTTTCCTAAAACATATGGTTTTGGGAATCCAATAAGCTTTTGTTTTCGAACAACATAGGTTATCAAACTGAGTTTCCACAGACTTCCTGTGCCATTTCTCAATGGAGCTTTTCTTTAACTCACGATGGCTAGTTCTTGTCTTGCATTTGAGCTTTCAAATCCTGTATTTCATGATATTGTTCACGTTCTTTTCGAAATACATTTGATTCGTTTTCTTTGCAAATTGAGTTGTTTTTCATTTGGACTTTACAATTGTTGTTAAAGCAAGTTCAAGAGGAATTGGAGTGGTTTCCCAAGTTTAGCAAAACTCTTTAAAAGCTTATTATGAACTTCTTTGTTAACAGATTCAGTTTGTTTCGAAAGCTTTTGTGCAAGACATTCATATTCTTTGACTTTATGTTAACCATAAGAAACACTAGGAAAAACAAGATCCGGAGGTCGGGGAGGATGGAACAAATAAGTAGCCATATTATTGATGATGAGAGAAAAAAGGAAAGATGTGTGTGTGATAGGAGAGAGAAAAATACACACACACACCTTATGTGAAATGTTACAAATGAATCCTCTCCCCTCCTATTGAAAAGTATTGAGGGGGTATTTAATATCTTTGAGTGTCGGTTTTTCTAACTATCATAATGTTGACTATCCAATCACATTTATTGTCTAGTCAACACATTTATTGTCCTTGTGTTGGTTTCCTAACAATCATAATGTTGACTAGTCAACACATTTATTGTCTAGTCAACACATGCTTGAAGATTGTGTTGAATCATCATGAGAAAGTCTTTGAGAACTTCTGGTGTTTCATCCTTGGATCGTAGAAAAAGAGTCCAAGTGTATCTTGAATAGTCATCAATAATCACCAGAATATATTTCTTCCCATTTATGCTTGCAACCCGCATTAGACCACATAAGTTCATGTGAAGCAAATTCAGCCTTCCTTTGGAACTTGGAATAGCTTTTGACTTAAATGAGCTTCTTTTTGCTTTACTCATTTCACAAGACGAACAAAGTTGATCCTTGACATATTTCAACTTAGGTAAGCCTGTCACAATATCTTTCTTTGAGAGTAATGTGATGTAATCGAAGTTAAGATGAGAAAGTCTTCGATGCCATAACCATGCTTGAGTTGGTGAAGCTTTAGCCATGAAACAGATTGGAGTTGATGAAGTTGTTTCTTGAAGAGATATTGTGTAGAGATCGGATCCACGATTACCAGTTAGTAAATCATTTCCCTGAAGATCTCTCACAAAACAAGTAGATTTCCTGAAAGCAACCTCCAAATCCGCATCACAGAATTGACCAACCGAGAAAAGATTGTGATTGAGGCCTTCAACGTAATAAACCCATTTGATCATGGTATTTCCTTGATTTAGATCTCCATAACCAAGAATTAGAGCAAATTGATCATTTCCAAAATGAACGATGCCTAAAAATTTCTCCACAAAATTACACAACAGCTTGAGATTGCCCGTCATGTGCTTTTTGCATCCAGAGTCAATAATAAATAGGATGAGTTGTACAATCTGCAAGAGAATTAGAGGACGATGGAACATTGGAGAAATTAGATCCTAAGGAATTTGATATCTTCAAGACATTAGTAATCCTAGAGACAATGTCTATAGTGGGACTAATACTTGTTGATACATCCTCTTTCCTGATTTTAGGCATCCATATCTTTTTGGTCCTATGTGGATTTTGTGTCCATTTATATCCTGATGGACATTTCTTAGCTATCCACCATTTCCATTCCTGATTTGTATTCTCATACAACTCCTTATAGTAACTCTTGGATTTCTGAATAGTGGTATCTGATGCAACTGTTTTCTTATGGGGTGTTGCAACAGATTTGTTCGCTTTTCTCTTGGGTTTACTAGCACTAATAGGCACTACCTTAGGCTTCTTAGTTCTAGCATTCACGTCATTCAAGTATCTAGAAACACAAGCATCATGATTGGAATTAAACATACATTTTCCACATTCAGCACAAACAGCATTCACATGCGAAGTTCTAGAATTTGAACTGTCATTAAATGCAGTTACAGACTTTGTTTTCTTAGAAATACTGGAAATCCTATGGTGGTCTTCTACTTCCTTCTTTTTAAACTTCACTTGGCTATTGTTTGGCACGACCTTATCTTTAACTTGATAGCTCTTAAGCTGTGGTCTACTAACACTAGTAGTGTGATTTACTCCTGTAGATTTAGACATGTGAGGATTAGTATTCCTAGAAGCATGAGGTAACTGCGGTTCTCTGTTTTATGTTGTGCTAGTGGCAATTCTATACATTCCTGGTTTAAGCACATTCGAGTGTATTTCCGCTTGTTTTCTATTCTGAGGCAAATTCTGTTGAGTGACTTGGTTAAACAAACTATCCGATACATTAGTTTTATTAACCGACTGATTCGTTTGAAAACTTCTCATTTCAGGAGAATTTGAAAAAGGAGTCGGTTTTCCTAAAATTGATGGTTTTGGAATCCGTTGAGCATTTGGTTGTCGAACAACAGATGGTTTATCAAACTGAGTTTCCACAGACTTTCCTTTGCATTTCTCAATGAGTTTCTTTAACTCACTTATTGCTATGTTCTTGTCTTGCATTTGAGCTTTCAAATCCTGTATTTCATGATATTGTTCACGTTCTTTTCGAAATACATTAGATCCGTTTTCTTTGCAAACTGAGTTGTTTTTCATTTGTTCTTTACATTGTTGTAAAGCAAGTTCAAGAGAAATCGAGTGTTTTTCAAGTTTAGAAAAACTTTTTAACAAATTATTATGAACTTCGTTGTTAACAGATTCAGTTTGTTTAGAAAGCTTTTGTGCAAGACATTCACATTCTTTGACTTTATGAAGATACAAGCATTGTAATTCAGTATTAGCATTTAAATCAGACAGAGAATGCAAATACGAACATGTAACATCTTTAGACACACACTCTTCGAGAAGTAGATCATATATGTTTGAAAAATCAGCCTTTTCAGATTCAAGTTCGTCAATCTCTTTTTCAAGGGATTTAACGTACTCAAAATCTTCATGCATTTCAGTTTTAAGTTCATGTTCAAAACAAAAACTATCATTTTGTGTTTTTATTGAAAGAGGCATTAATAAGGTTTTATCAAAACTTCCATATCTTTAGCAGTTGGCACCTGAAAATAATCGCTAGTATGTTTAAACCAAGCTTTGTTAGGTTTAAGAAAAAGACTCGGTCACCCCATGTATTTTCATGTTTAGTATAGCTCGTAGTTTTGTTAGTAATAGTATGATTTATGGTGTTGGGCCGGGTCTTTACCCACTGTAAGCCCATACCATAGCCCGTTTCATAGGCATTTTATAAGACATATTTAAACCCTCTCCACACATGGAGAGGGTGTTGGAAGAAATCATTTTACACACACTCTTTAGTGTGTTTTACATATTCTCTCCATCCATCTCTCTCTCTCTCTAACTCTCTCTCTCTCTAGTTCATATTTGTTTGAAAAGATAAGATCCTACAATTGGTACCAGAGCCATGGGGTGGATTGAGTGTTTGTTGTGGTGACTTATTTCGAGCTTCTTGATTCGGCTTATCAGGAATTATTTATACTGTTGTTTGTGATATCACGCTTTCTAGTTTTTGGACTTCACGTTTTTATTTTTGTTTTGTGATATCATTCACAAATCTCTTATACATCATTTCATTTATAATGAGCTAATCTCTTAGCCTTATATTTTTACAACTAAGTTTACTTAACAACATTTAGTGGGCTTATATGTTAATTTTGGGCTTAACAAAAAAAACGCGTTTCTGTATGAAAGCAACGATGCCTTGATAATAATTTTAATTATTCGGCTTATTTGTTTATTTCTTCTCAACCTCAAAATATTCTTTCAAAAAATCAAACTTGGTTTTTGTTTACTAATTTCATTTGTCAAAAACAAATTTTTGTGTGGGCTTTGTACACTATTTGCTTTGAGCCGTGAATTTTTTTTTCTATTGAGTTATTAAGGTTGCTATTGTGTAGTGTTGTGCAATAACACATGATTTGGTATTTTGATTAAAAAAAATAAGGCATCAATTTCCTTTACTCACATTCATATATCTTCGTCAAAAAGGGCTTGTTTGTGCTATGCTTAAATAGGATACGGTACTTATTAGTGTTTTCTTATTATCCAAAAAATTCTTATACTCTCTTGGAGATAATCACGTTTAGCTTCTAGTAGCCTTTTTTAGCTCAACGATTCGACTCATTTTTTTCTTTCTTATTTAGGTTCAAAAAAATTGCATCTTCTTCTTGTCATATAGAATTACTAGCATTGATTTTGTCTACTCGTAGACTTACGGAGGCTTGTTTAAGTCTCTTGGTTTCGGCCATTTGAGTTTGGGCTTACTGTTCATACAAAATTAGTTGGGCTTTATTAATCGTTTCTTCAAACGTTGGTCACAAATAAGTGCATTTTAATTTGACATGAATATTTCACACCACGTTTTGTTCCAACTTTGTGTTTGAACTTGTCAAGATACGTTCTTTTATCACGTCCTAGATCTTATTCAAACATTGTGTCAAGATTTTCGTGGAGAACTTGAGATTGATTTTCGTGGAGAACTTGTGATTTTCGAGCTAGTTTGTTAATTGTTTTGTAGTTGCGTTTTGTGTTTTTTTTTCTTGGTTGCGTTTTGTTTAAGAGACAAACTAGTACCGTACCTGAAAACGACACTTGATAATGACATGTACTTGTTGCGTTTGGTGAAGATCCTCTGCCTTTTGTTAATGTTTAGTTGCGGCTTGTACTCAAACATCATTGTGTGTTGTTGGAACTCGCGTTTTGCAAGTGATTGAAGACCAATATTGCTTATAAACAAAACGTTACGCTGCCAAAATTTCCAAAAGATTACGTTTTGTCTGAGCAATTCCTGTGGTTTGTCAAAAACCGTTGCGACTTGTGTTTGCGTTTTGTGTTGCATTGCGTTTTATCGAATATCAGTTAGAAACGAATTAGCAACTTATAATAGCAGGCGAATTCGCAGTTTAAGTAACTTCGGGTTTTTCAGTTTCGAGTGACGGCACACTACGGGACTTACAACTTATACCATCGTGATCGTGACATCGTTTCGATCAACGTGGTATATTTATTTTACACCGGCGATAACCGTACCAACCCGCGAGCTCAAATTTACAAACGTTTACACTTCATAAAATCAAAACGAAGAAGAACAACAAATAATACGTTCATGATATGTTAATATAGTTTAAAATTAAGATTTTACACTTTTAAACATTATTTTTCAATTGTTTCACATTTAGCCCTTTATTAATAAATACTTTTACTACTAGCACCTTCTTTTATAACATTTCTAATATCACCCTTCATTTTTAAACCATTTTCACATTTAGGTTTTATTTTCTTTTCAAAAGTTTTATTTATTTAACCTATAGTCTTATTCGTTTTCATCGTTAGTCCTCATTACCAACAATGTTGCATCGTTTGTCCTTATTAGAGTTTTGATCAACCGTTAATCATTTCAACCTCAACGTTTGTGCACCGTTCATTGTTTTTTTCTCACAAATCGTTAACAAAAGTTCCAATACTTCAAATACGACAACGATTTCACCAACAACAATTAAACATTATTTCACGGTTTCTTCTTGATTTAGTAAAATCCCGTAAAAGATTATTCTTTAATCGGTTTAAGTCATAGATTTGTAAAATCCCGTGAACGTTGATTGATTCATCATAACCACAACAAAATCACTTAATCTACTTAAGATCCTTAATTTAATTTCACACATCGAATTTCAATGGAATCTTCAAATTCAAAAGAGAGAGAGCTGCAACTGACGCAACGTCTCGCAAAACAAAGGCACTCCAACTGCATGGCATGGTTTGAACAGCTCGAGACACATCTTCATGATCTCTATCTCAATAGTTCGTCTCATGCTGTTGATGCATTTAAACCAGCATTTCACTCATTCTTCGGTGAAGAGCATCAGACTTTCAGATTGAAGATGTTCCGTAATCTGGATCAGTTAAGGCTACAACTTGAAAAAGAGAATCTTCTTGAGGTTAATCCAAGGACTTGTCTTGATGCACTCCGAACACAATTCAAGGAATTTTTTGCCTCAAAAAGGGTAAATTCATCAGAACATCTAAATCAATGTTGGCAAAAAGATTTCAAAGAATACATGTTCTGCGAACCTGATACTTACAGACGTGATTTACTTGAGAACCTGGATACACTTGAAGCGGTCATTCATAGAGCTGTAATTACATACGGTAAATTACAGCTACAGTCACAAGATGTTCAGATCAATCCGGTTCAAGCAGTGGATGACAGTTTGATTGTATCGAAAAGCAGTTGGATAGAGTCAGAAAACAACAATGCACTCAACACATCAGTGAATGAAACTCAGCTACAACAACACGAGAGTTTGGTCACTGAGAGTACAACATTGGAGGTTAATTTAAACACAGACGTTAAAGCATTGGATGCTGGGTCGGTTATTACAGAAAGCAGCAGGACTAAGTCAGATAAGCATGATACAAGCAGCAGTTTAAGGACTTATATCACACATGATGTAGTAATGTTGCAAGGGATTGATCTAAGCCCAAAAGTGCAAATCTTTAACACCTTTAACCCACACAAACAAAGATCTAACCTTTGATTTTTTTTTTGCTATTTTTCGAGCAAAATTAAAGCCACGGAATTGAGCTTATTTACCAACAATAATTAAACCACGAATCCACACGTAATCTGATTCGATTGTAGGATCCCGTATAACATTTCACTCATATACCACACGAAATCTTGATCAAGAAAAGTGATAGTGGGGAAAGATTTCTAAATGATGAGAAAACAAGAGTGAGGTTAGAGAGAAAAGAGAAAAAGAGAAAAATGAAATATTATCTAATGAACCAACTTCTAAACTATTCCTAGGTGGAAAGTTAACTTATTAGACCCCGCACATTAAGTGACGTTAGGGATATTTGAATAGGACTCGGGCTCGGTTTGCTTGGGAATAAAACCCGAAACATATACAATATTAGATTAACGAATCGAGCTCGATTCCCGATAACTTTTCCTATTACAACGTTAACTGCATTGATTGACCGAGTACTTAATACCATAATGAACAAACTTCATGTTCGACTCTATTATTTTATGGCTAAAAATGCATGCACCATCTACAATAAGAAGATCTTTGGAAATAAGATAGAGGGTAGGAAAAGGATTTTTTTAGTAGATGTCACCACCCTTTTTACAACAAATGGTGATACAGCTCAAAGAAGAAAAATAGGTGAAGGTTCAGCAAATCCACTGATCCCCATCACACACCCACTATTTAAACAATCATACATTTCAACCTAAAAGGACTTTTAGACCTATAGCCAAAAGAGAAAGGACACTGAGATACCCACAGGCCTAGAGGTCATACAACAATGTAGAAGATAAGGGCTGTCAATTGTGCAGAGATGGATGTCAGTTTGGTAAGGGCGCCACTCTGCATTCTTGATTAGACAGCAGAGCTGGATAGTGGTAACATCATCTAAAGACCCGATCCAAGGCAACATATATTGAACCATGTTCCAAAGGAACTTGTCAGGTGGGTGGTCCAGGGAGCCAAGAAACTATGGGGATTCAATGCTCAGATAGGTCTGAGAATGTATTAATACTTTCAATGATCCACTCTCGCTAGAGGTAACACACTTCAAAGTGGTAAGGATAGTCTGAAACTAAAGGAATTGATGGAATTATGTATCAATTTTCAGAATAGAGTTATTGATCTAGAGAAAACTAAGACCTCTCAAGCTCAGGAGATTACAAGTTTCAAAAGGGGGTCAAGAGACTAGATGAAAAAGGAGGGTCAAGAACTTATGGGTTAAAGATTAGCAAGGTTGGTTTACTCTAGAAGGAGTGGAAATCCTCTATGAAGAAAGGTTTGGGTGAGGAGGTTCATCTCCAAACAAGGGGAGGTCTAGCTGAATTGATGTTGCTGCAGGAATTAACTTAGTTAGTACTCATTTTGATGTTGATACAGATATGTTTGGAGTGCATGACTTAGTTGGTGACGAGGTGGTTGTTGAAAGTGAAGTTGCTATTAAAGCTGCAAGTACAATTCTAGTTAGTGCTGCTACAACTAAAACAACTGTTATAACTAATGATGAGATTACTTTGGGCTAAAGCCACTTGCTGAAACTGGAAAGTGGCGAAAAATTACCATCAACAACTGCTGCTACAACAATTACAGCTGCTAGCACAAGACCCAAAGCTAAAGGGGATTGTCATTGCATGGATATAGGAGCAAGCCCACCTACACAAACAGTTTTCTTCACAACAAAACCATTCACATACTCAATGTTAAAGATAAAGGTAAAAGGGCAAAAATGGTTGAACAAGAACCTGTAAGAAATGTCATAAGAAGATCAATTGATCGCTTGATGAAGAAAATTGCCTTCTAGCTACAGGCCGAAGAAGAAGAAGAGGAAAGATAGAAAGGCTTGTCAGAGAAATGGTAACAAATTGATGAAGTAACATAGATTGGGATGATGTTCAGGCTTGTGTTGAGATGATTATAAATTGGCTCAAAGATTGCCAAGCTCAAGAGCAAAAGAAAAATTCGGACTGGATAAGAAAAGGCAAGATTTATTTGTTCAATTTTAGAGCAAAAGAAGAAAACATTTTGAGCTAAGAGAGTAGAAGAGAAGAGGATTAGACACACCAACAAGAGATCAACCAAAGGAGTTTATGTGCTTGTACTTATCTAAAAAACCATGGAAGGATGTAGCCTAAAGACTTTGAGAAACAGTCTTTGTATATTAAGAATTTGTTTGGACAATGCAATGAAAAGAATGAATACCTTTGTGGACTACAGACTGAAGCGGGTTGGTAGCAAGAGAGTTCCAAGAAACGCTGAAGCAAAGATAGCACAAGAGGAGTGTTCAAAGAGAGCAGGCACTGAGCTGGAACAAGAAATTATTAAGAAGCAAAAGGTGGATGCAGATAAAGAAACAGCAGAGCTTCAAAGACTAATAGAAATTGTTCCTGATAAAGAGGAGGTAGCAATTGATGCTATTCATTTGGCAACTAAGACTCCAAGCATTGTTGACTACAAGATCTATAAAGAAGAGAAGAAAATCTATTACCAGATAATTAGGGCTAATAGAAGTTTAAAGATGTACATAGTCTTCAGTCATATGCTTAAAAGCTTTGACAAGGAAGATTTGGAAACCCTATGGAAATTGGTAAAAGCTAATCATGGGTCAACAGGGCCAGAGGAGGGCTTGAGAGAGTGCTATGGGGTGATCTAAGACAATGTTTTGATCCACATGTTGACAGATCAAAGTATGGAGGATTCAACCGGGCTTCCAGGTGTTGGAGTGGAAAGTATGATACCTCATGTGGAGTTCATTCTTTAAGGATGCAACATATGCACATTTATATGCTGGTAGAAAAGAGATGTCCCCTTACACCTGCTACAGTTACTGATATGTTAAACAAGAAGCTTCAATGTGATCATTTTAGTAAAATGTATATCAGCTTCTTAAACTTCTCACAAAATACTCAAGACATAATTGAAGTGTTTGGAAGCATCCTCCAGGTGGATTAATGAACTTTCATGAGAAACTTGAGATTTTAGAAGAAAGTATATCAAGTTTAGGGGAGGATGTTGGATTAAAAGACTTCATGTGATCTTGAAGTTACTGAGCTAGGGTTTGTGTTACTACTGCTAGCACAAAGTTAATGAAAAATATGCTAAGTAGTTAGTACTGTTATTTCTTAGTTACTATTGCTAGTGTAACTTAGTACTGCTAGTGTATATTAGTACTGCTATTTACTACTGCTAGTATATGTTAGTATGATAGTGTAAAATTTTACTGCTGGTGAAGATTGAAGAAAATATTCTAAATAGTTACTACTGCTTGTACACAGTTAATGATGCTGGTGTATAAGTTACTATTGCTGATGTTAGAAGTTAATGCTGCTAGTACAAAAGTTACAACTGCTCAAAGATTAAGACTTCTAAAAGAGTTTCTACTGTCAGGAAAAGGATAATGATAGAAGAAAGGATAAAGATTGATTGGAGATTCAAAGTTTATTACTTTATAGTAGTATGGGAATTATTTTATAGTGAGATCATAGAGATTTTTCTTAAGTTTTGATATATAATTATAAATCAAATAAAAAAAAAAACTAAGACTCCTTGGTGTATAAAAGGAGGTCCTGGGGAATGTGTAATATGTGTGTTTAACGATTTGATAAGTATAGTTTATAGCTTTAAGGTTTTGTAACCCTAATACTAGGAGAGTATTCGTATTATTTGTAATAATAATATTGGAGCTTTTATTGTTGAATTATATTCTTTTGTGTTACTGTTTCATTGAAGAATTCTTTTTATATTAAAGATTAGATTCCGCATAAATCTTCTAGTTTATCTTTTCTAAAGTTTCTTAACTAAGTTGTGTTAGATTTATCTTGCATAACTAATCGTTATACAAGCTTAAGGAATTCGATCATTAGAAGTTAACTGGGATCTATCAAGATCTAAGCAGACGATACTCAACTTCAGTAACAAAGACAAATGCTGCTACTTATGATCTCAAATAGATCAAAGACTTGGTTCCTAAATTGTGGAGTCCCATGAAAGTGATATATGATAACCATGCCTACTGAGGTACTTCACACTGGGGTCCCAAACATCAACATTTCTACGGGTTTGCTAGCAACATGTCTTCATCTAAAGATGTCTACTCCAGAAAATGAATCATTGCAGTCACCAGACTTAAGATTATGAAGAAGTATGACTATGGTCACTTGGATAAGATTGAAGTTCATAGAGAGGATCAGCAGCTACACACGTTTAGAGAAGGTAATTTCCCACGACTTCACCTACAAGATATATGTTACTCCTTCTTGTTCAACAAAAGCTGATCAATCTAACAATTGACGAACGTTATTACTTGAATGTGGCATTACATATGTTCACCAGATGTATTATCATTCAAAGGCGAGTGGAAGATCTTCAATTAGGTGTTGAAAGTTACCAAAAGAATCTCAACCTCACCAAGCTAGATACATTCAGGTCGGGTCTCAAAAGAAAAACCGCATACACTACATATTCAGACCCTCAAGGAGTGATATATGTAGATCAGATGAACATAAATAGATTGATACGCACTGATGAACTTCATAAATTCAGTTATGGCACGCTCGATTTTGTTTGGACCGCTCTTTATGATATCGCTTCGGGTATAAGGATGGAGTACCTGCCAAAGAAGAACTAGAGTAGATTAGACAAGCAAAGGGCTCGAGTTATGATCCAGAATATTGATAAGCAGCTCTTTCAAAGGAGGCTAATGTAGAATCTGGAGAAGTTCATTGGTGGAAGAGAATACAGGAATGACCTCAGGCTGCTGGAACGGACAATATGATTTTGTCATATTTTGTCCTATCTCATTCAGGTCAATTTCTCGTATATAATAAATCTTGAAAAATATGTGAATAAATAGTGTAGACTAATAATAGGCAAATATCGTGTTTGAGTACGAATTTTCAAGAATTTCTTAGTAAATTCAAAAAAATTCAAATTATCGTACTCAAACACCATATCATACCCTCATAATTTGAGGGGGGGGCATTAAAATGTTCCTAATATGACTTGTTATAATTGGAAACATTTTTCTACCCCGATATGCTTTATATATTTTAAATCAATTAATATCAAAATTATTAAAAGATTTAACCATTTTGGATAGGGATAAAATGTGATTAATATATATGACTAATGATGTGATTATATGGACTCAAGTACGAGCTTCAACCTTCATGTGCTAAACATTTTCGAATATCGATACACATGTTGAGGGGGAGCAAATTCTAAAAAGTAAAACCATCAAGATACTAAATGATTTTCAAAGTATCTTGATCGATGTTTTCAAATGGTTTTAAGGCTGAGAATAATACCAAAAGACCGACCATGTTTATAAATACTTAGAGTTATAAGGTGGTTAGGATTAGGTATTCATTCTCATGATCCAGCCAGAACTGTAGGGATCTACCCAGGGATAATCTATTAGATAGTGTAGAAGTCCTTAGGTATGATATGAAAAAATGAGTAAAAGTGAGAATAAGGGAATAGTGCTGACTGAGATGGAACTGGTATTAGAATAAACCCAACAAGGTACTAGTCATGAAGTCTCGGTAAGCACTAAAGGGGTTGAAGAATGAAAAAGAATTGTAAGGATAAAGGGTGAAAAGAAAGAAGCCTTACATACACTTAGGCAGAAACTAGGTCAATACATAAACTGTCAGAAACACTAAGCTATTGTCTGGTATTAAAGATAGTCATGGACCTAGTGACGCTATACACAACCCTTCCTAGCCACCCAAGGTCTCTCAACAGACGCTTGTTTCATTTCTCACGAAGATTACACGCATTTCTATCAACTTTCTCACTCCGAGTTAGTTGGTATTGAAAAGGTTGTAGTTAGCTCCAGCTCTAATTACTAAAACCAAAGGTGCACTATTGAGTCTAGATCCAAAAGAGATCATCCATAAACCTCACTAGGACACTGTTCAAATTTATTGTGTCACACACCTGTGAAAACAAGTATAACTATGAGTACCTACGCATTATCTTGTGATTTTATCTAGAAACATTCAAGTGCTTACTAAAAGTATACACAATGATGATGGAAATCCTGCTTGAGCCAACATCAAACAAGCTCTTGGTAGGTGACTTGTGCGATTCTATATGAATCAAGCTTGTGACAACTGAAAAGAAACGATGGTGCGATTCTACATGAATCAAACTTGTTCTAGTATATGAATTGACGATTGATAAATTTTGAAATGCTTAAAACTATCGATGTGTTACAAAAACACTTTAGCAAGTGACACGTCGATTGATTTTCAAATCAATTTTATTTCAATCAGTGAGATAGTAACTCGCTGGTTCACTCATACCGTGTTGTCTGCTTTGAGATGCTCCGGTAATGATAACGGCTAGTATAGCTGCGAAACCCTATCAAGAAGATTCTTCAGAATTCTATCTGATCACAGGCAGTATTTATACTGATCAACGGGGAACCGTGGTTATTGCAACCATGTTCTACAAAATGAAAAAGGCATTCTCGTCCATATCTATTAATTATCACTAACCTAAACCTGCAGGCATTCCTAATAGTGGCAGCAGCTAGACGTAGACAAGTCAGATTCATAACTGCATGCTCATACTTGACCGACAATTATAATGATATTATGAAAGCTCAAGTACATGTTTCAAGACATCTGCTACTCTAATACCGTACATCCTTCTTGAAGCGACGAAGTGTTAAAGTTAAAGAACTTCAAGAAAGATGCATTATTAAAGCTTTCAAGTTAAAGAATCAAGAAAAGTATGAGCATGTCGGTCCGAAGGTCACAAGTGCACAAGATGGGGAAATATCACAAGTTGATGATAAAGGAGATTGTATTTGGCTGATGATCTCAAAGTGCTCAAGATCACAAACAAGTTATGTTAAAATAACAAGCTCAAGCCTAAAGTCAAAGATTTATTATGCCCATATTCATTAAGATTAATCATGAAAAACAAGTCTGTGGGACAAGACTGAAGACTAAAGCATACGTATTGTTACAATGGAGTGTGCTCCTTGAAGGGAGATTATTTGGATCACAAATAGTTTCTCACGCCTTAGAGGGTAGCGGTCGCATAGTCCATTCTTCACATCGTATATCCTCATATAATTGAGACTACTGATTATACCTTCACGATGTAAAAATACAATCCTCGAATCCATAACAACAATTACCACAATGCCACTCTCCCATGCCCCTGCCTTGGGGAATATCAACCCATCAAACCCCCCCACCCCGCCCCCACCCACACACACGCCTCCGACTACCGAACGCTCCCGCGCAGCCCTATAGGAACCCCACCGCCCATGGAAACACCCCAAGCCCATGGACTTAGGACCCTTCGCGCCGCGGCCATTTATCCTCTTAGTTTATAAATACCATCTCCATGTCTTGGCAGAGGGTTGTTTGGTTGGTTGGTTGTTTTTTCTCACAAATCTAATATTGCATTTTCTTTTTCACTTTCTCTCACTAGAAGCATCCTTCCAACATGCTCTACTCTCTAGAATTTCTTCTTTGATCTTTGTGTGTGTGTTATTTGATTATCCTAAGTATTCATACCTTTTCATGTTGATTGCCTTTAGAATAACACCTGAGATAACTGCCTTCTTGAATGCCTTAAGAAAACAAAAAGAAGAGAAAAGATTGTTTTAACTTCTCAATGGTTTAGAAGAAAAGTACAGTCATTAAAGAAATTAGTTCTTGATGATTAACCCTTTGCCAAATGTTGAGAATGCTTTTTCTTTAATTCAGCAAGAAGAATCACAAAGGATGTTGTTTGGTTCTGTATCTAATGTTGAGGCAATGCTTATTTGTTTGTAGGGAGGGACTCAAAGGAAAAGTGCTCATTTGAGGTTCATATGGCATCCACCAGAGAAATGCTGGGAAAAAGTTGGTTATCCAGCATGACATCCAAAGTCTAAAGGTTCACAAGCAAACAGATAAGTCAATACTAGTCAAGGGTAAATCATGAATCAATTTGTTCCAAGAACTACAGCATATGTGGAAAGTGGCAATATCAGTTTTACTCCTCAACAATTTGAGCAATTGCTAAAGAGTGTACAACAGATGGGTGTGTTTAATGCAGCTGATGAGGAAATTGATCACCAATTTGCAGCAGGTATTGCTTGTCTCAATAGTCAAATTAATATGCTTAAACTATTGGAAGATTGGATCTATGATACTGGTGCTTCTGAGCATATGACATCAGTAGATGAATCAATATATGATCCATGTGTGCTTAAAATCAAACCACAAATAAACATGCATAATGGGGATACTTTAGTGCTTTCACATATAGGCAAAGTAAAATTGAAAAATGGTTTAGTAATTAAGGATGTACTGGTTGTACCATCATTTAAGTTTAGCCTTTTGTCTGTGCCCAAATTAACAGAAGATAGTCAATGTGTGGTCTCTTTTTATCCTAAGTTTTGTGTTGTTCAGGACATGACAACAAGGAAGGTGAGAGGATTGGGTAAACTGAAGGATGGATTGTATCATCTTGTCAATCTTCCCTCAGAACAGGTTGATAGTGTTTTTACAAATTTAGTGTACAATACAATGCAAAAATTTGCTTTGTCTGTAGTTAATAAGGATATTTCAAACTCATATGCTCTGTAGCATCATAGATTAGGCTATGTGTCTGATTCAAAGTTGAAACATATTAATGAATTGCATGTTTCTGTCCCTAAGGAGTGTTTGGGAAAGTGCTTATATTGTCCTATGGCCAAATTTACTAAACTTCCATATGTCTTAAGTGATTCCCATAGTGTTAACATTTTTGAATTGATTCATATTGATATATGCGATCCTTATAAGGTTCCAACCAATGGAAAGTTTAGATACTTCTTAACTATAGTAGATGATTATAGTAGAGGGACTTTGGGTGTACCTGTGGGGAAAAAAGTCAGACTCATTTAAAGCACTGAAGTCTTTTCCAAAGTTTGTATCTACACAATTTAAGACACAAGTTAAGATAGTGAGGTCTGATAATGCACTGGAATTTGTAAAAGGACAGTGTGAACCATACTTGTTAAGTAAGGGAATAGTTAATGACATCAAATAACGTCTATTTTATAGCATTATTTATCCTATGCTATTAACCCATTTTGTATAGTTATTGCAAAGAATTGTTACTTAATCGTTTATATATTTGGAATTGAATGTATTATGGAGGTAATTGTGAAAGTTAAGCAAAATGGCGCGCATACCATTTGGAGTTAAATGAAAGATTTAATTTTGAAGAATTACTATTCTGAAGACCAATACGCCGAATCCCATCAAGGAAGATAGGGTTGTATCCGGGACAGTACTCACCAAGACCATCGGAATAAAGATCAATACGCCATATCCGGAGGACTCAATACGCCATATTCAAGATATGTGTTGGGAATTTTGAGGTACTTACTGCGTACATACTTTTACTACTGTTGGTTCAAAGATGATACTGATGGTAATTGATCAGAAGAAATAGACTAAGTAGTTAGTACTGCTAGTTATATTAGTTAGTACTGCCAGTACAAATGTTAGTATTGTTAGTATAGTTAGTATTGTTAGTTAATAGTTAGTGCTGTTAGTATTATATAGTTAGTACTGCTAAAGTGATATGCATGAGATATATTTGGAATAGATATGCATTATCATTTTACGCGTTTTGTAAGCCCATTAGGGTTTCCTTGGTGTATAAAAGGAACCCTACGGCATAGTTAGAACTATGAATTCATAGTTAGTTATTCTGTAACCTTAGTAGAATATTTGCAATCAATATATTCAAGTTTAGTATTCATTTTTCTTCTTAGTATTGCAAGTTAGATTCCGCATAACTTGTAGTATTCACAATCATAGTTTCTCTTATAGTTAGTTTGGATTTATCTAGTTAATTAAGCTTTAACAGGCTAAAGAAGATTTGTTTATTGGGACTTCACAAGTGGTATCAGGGCTTGTGGAGAAACTTTGAATAAGAAGAACTTTATCAGATCTAGATCTCTTCCTAAAATACATAATGTCTGGTGAAGAACCTGCAACTCAAATAGCACCAATAGATCTCCTAAATAGGTAGGTCTACTTATAAAACTTCTTCTCAAAATGGGTAAAATATACCCTTTGGAGATGAGGATGTAGCTAGTGTCTCACTAACCACATTATAAGTTTAATGGGCAAGTAATCTTGAATAGTGATGGTCCTATACAAGTAGCAACTGATGAAAATGGTGTTGAAACTAAAGTACCTCCAAAGACTGCTCAAGCACTATTACGAAGACAAAGAGAAAGAAAAGCTAAAAGCATTTTGCTTTTGGCTATTCCTGATGAGTATCAACTGAGGTTCCATGGAATAAAGGATGCAAAGTCTTTGTGGGCTGCTATCAAGAGTAGATTTGGTGGCAATGTTGAATCTAAGAAGATGCAGAAGAATGTTTTGAAGCAACAATTTGAAAACTTTTATATATCTGACACATAAGGCTTAGATAAAGCATATGATAGGTTTCAAAAACTTATCAGCCTTCTAAAAGTTCATGGTGCAGCTATTCCTAATGAAGATGCAAATCAGAAATTTTTAAGAGCTCTACCTTCATCATGGAACAATGTAGCCTTGATTATGAGGAACAAAGATGGTATAGATGATTTGGATATTGATGATCTATACAATAACCTAAAAGTGTTTGAAGCTGATATCAAAGGTTCCTCTGGATCATCTTCAAACTCTCATAATGTGGCCTTTCTCTCTACAGAAGATACTAGCAGAAGTAAAGCAGTAATGAAGTTATACTGCACTAATGGTTTTTTACTGTCATCAAGCCATAATTTTAGGGAAAAGCCCTTCTTCTCATCATTTACTAGAGTGTTCTATTTCTCATGCTTTGCTATCAGTCATAATAGTCCACAACTAGATGATAAAGACATAGAGCAGATAGATCATGTTGATTGGTAGATAATGGACCATTAATGGCAAGGGTGGTCCACATTTTAATATGAGAGTTTAAGCGGTTTTTTGTTTTTATAAGAAAACTAGAAGAAGTTAATCTTCAATGGCAAAGAGCTTTGTAGGTTTTGATTAACAAAACTAAGGTTGAATGCTTTATACTGTTCATAGCAAAGGGGCCATTTTTACAATGAGAAATGTACGAGCACCAAGGAATCAGGGGAGCAGGATATGGAGACTGCGGGGTTATAGGAGCAAGAGGACACACCAGAATGACTGTTACAAGTGAAGGGAGACCTCTGTATGCATTGGTTTTTCAGGACAATACTTTGATTGTTACTGATGGACTGGGATTTGACTGGTGAGTATATACTTCAACGATGAACCAATTGAGTTTGCTCTCATGTCCTACACTTCAAACTCCTCAGGGTCTGACACAGAGGTACAATCTTGTTCTAAAAATTGTGTGGGGGGGAAAACATATTTAAAAAACTTCAAAAACAGTTTGATGAACAACGACAAAATCTTAGTAAGGCTAATCTAGGAAATTATAACTTATCAGTTAGCCTAGAATCTGAGAGACCACAGTTAGATAGTTCATAGAAAAATGATGTTGTCTATGAAGGAAAGATTGCAGTCTTAGAATTTGAAGTAAAGACAAAAGTAATGCTATTCACTAGACTTAAAAATCAGTTAGATGAAACCTTAAGAGGCAAAAATATGATTTGAAAGCTAAACATAGACCGTTTGGCAAGATCTTCTAAAAACTTAAATAAACTGATTAATAGCCAAATAAGTTCTAAAGATAAAACTGGTCTAGGATATGGAGATTAATTAAATGAAAATGATTCAAGTGGTAGTGAATTGTTTAATAGTGTGTTTGATAATCGTTCAAGTGATGGAGATGACAATCAAACAAATGATAGGTTTAAAAAGGATAATGAATATCATGCAGTTCTCCCTCCTCTTACTAGGAACTACATGCCTCCACTTGCTGACCTATATTTTGCAGGATTAGATGATTCTGTTTATAGGCCTACAGTAAATAAGACTAGTGCTAGTGTGTCTCAAGTTAAAACAAGTATCACCTCACCTAGCAATACTAGTGTAGAAATGACTAGAGTTGAATCTGTTAGGCCTAATGGAGTTATCATTGAAGATTAGGTTAG
>BQNB010078491.1:0-11982 GCA_026074375.1 Tanacetum coccineum
AATGCATTACCTAAAAAGGATTATGAGAGAATTTTTATGTGTAAAACGGCTAAACAATTTGGCAATCATTTTTAATCACACATCAAGGTAATAACCAAGTCAAGAATAATAAAATTAAACTTCTTGTTCAACAATATGAACAATTTACTATCCTTGAAGAAGAATCCATTGATAGCGGTTTTGCTAGATTTGACACTATTATTACTAGTCTTAAAGACTTGATGAAAGTTTTTCTAGCAAGAACTAAGTTAGGAAGTTTCTTAGGGCTCTACATCTAAAATGGAGAGAAAAGGTCACGACCATTAAAGAATTGAAAGATTTGTCATCACTAGCTCTAGACGAGCTTATCGGTAATCTCAAAGTACATGAAGTAATCATGGAAAAGGATTCTAAAATTTACAAAGGCAAAAAGGAAAGGGTCAAGTCCATTGCCTTAAAAGCTAAGAAAGAGTCTAGTGATGATGAAACTTTGACATCCAAAAGTGATGACGAAAAATATGCTATGGTCGTAAGGAACTTTAAAAAGTTCTTTAGAAGAAAGGGTAAATCTGTTAGACAACCAAGAGAAGAGAAGAAATTATTTCGACAAAGGGATGATAAGAAAAGCAAGAGTGATAGGAAATGTTTTGGATGTAATGCTTTGCATCATCTCATTGGCGAATGTCCAAAGCCTCCACGGAACAAAGAACAAAAAGCTTTTGCCAGGGTTCTTGGAGTGATAGCAAAAATGAAGCTGAGGACAAAACCAATGAAGAAACTTGTCTCATGGCTCAATCGTCAAATGAGGTATGCTTGAGAATTGGTTTGGAGCCGGATGAATGGATTAAAGATAACGGTTGCTCCAAACATATGATGGGAAACAAAAGTCTCATCTCAACCTACAAAGCATACAACGAAGGTAATGTTGTGTTTGGAAGCAACTTAAAAGGAAAAATCATTGGCAAAGGTACGGTCTCTATCAACTCTCTTACTATCTCAAACGTAGAACACGTAGATAACTTAGCTTTTAATTTACTTAGTGTCGGTCAAATTTGTGACAATAAGTGTAGAGTTTTATTTACAGAAGATGGTAGTGAAATAACTAAAGACGGTAAAGTCATAAGAAATGGAATTAGGAAAAATGACTTATACGTCATGAAATTAGGAAATAAGTCTCAAGACAAATTATGTCTTGCCACTCTAGACGATAACTCTATTTTGTGGCATAGAAGACTTGGTCACGCATATATGTGTTTAATCTAATCTTTGTCATCCAAAGAATTAGTTAGAAATCTACCTAAGTTAAAATATGATAAACATTTTTGTGATGCTCGTAAAATAGGAAAAACAAGCTCATGCAAGCCATAAGGCTAAAAATATGAGTTCTACTAATAGATGTTTAGAGATTTTACATATGGATTTATTCGGTCGATCCACTATTAGAAGTTACGGAGGTAACTTATATACTTTACTAATAGTGGATGATTATATACTTGGACAAAATTTCTAAAAATTAAAAGTGAAGCTTTTGAAAAATTTGAAATCTTAAGCAAGAATATTTACAATAAATTAAGATGTTCAATTGTTGCTATTAGAATGAATCATGATCGAGAATTTGATAACGAAGTACAATTAAGAGCTTTTTGTGATGCACAAGGCATTACTCATAATTTCTTAGCTCCTCGTACTCCACAATTAACTGGGGTAGTAGAAAGGAAAAATCATACATTACAAGAAATGTCTATGACTATGCTAAATGAACAATCTGTTCCTCAAAAGTTTTGGTGCAACGCCGTTGACACCTCTACCTACATTCTTAATAGAATTTTAATTCAACCAATTATAGAGAAAAATGCCTTTAAGTAATTTATAAGAGGTGGTACCTTAGAATATTTCAAAGTGTTTGGAAGCAAGTGTTTCATACTAAACACTAAAGACTATCTCACCAAGTTTGACCCAAAGTCTTACGAATGTATTTTTTAAGGATATTCTCAAAATAGCAAGGCTTGCATTATCTTGAATAAACATACTATGAAAGTCAAAGAATCACTCAACGTGACATTCGATGAAAGTCCTCCTCCTATAAAATTATCACCATTATGATGATGATGTTGGTGAAGAAGAAGCTATTGAAAGAAAAGTAAAAGTATCACACATAATGTAGGAAACATGTGTAAATTGAGTGATGAGGTCGTTACATTAATGAGTCTAAAAATTTTACCCATTTGAGCAAGACATGAAAATTCCCCTAAATCAAAGAACATTAAGATCACAAGTTAAAATAAAATAATTTCTTTTGTTTCATTCTCAACCATAGAACTAAGATGTCAATATGATTAGGAGATCAAAGTTTAGTTGTAGCTATGCGGGGGGGTTAGATTAGTTTGTTAGTTCTCCCGTTAGTCCTTTTTCTTTTTGCACAATTAGTCCTTAAGTTTTATCTTAATAAGTTTTTTAATAATTGTCATTATTTGTTGCTTCTTAATTTCGTAGTAATAGCTTATCCAAAATATCTTTGCTTCATTCAAATCAGGATCCGAACCTAAGCGTGGTTTCAATTTCACTAGTCGTTGGGGAAACGACCCGGGTGATCATACTTACCCGGTTAAACATACGTATTATATATTATATTATATATATTTTTGAGAGTGAATTTTATCAAGGGTAACTTGGTAATTTTCTTAATTACTCTTTTAAAAGTATTATATTTTTATGATATATTCTATAGTATAATAAACTGCAATCATTGCTCAACCTCTGGGTTTTATTAACTTTGAAAAACCAAATTATGCTTACAAACTTAAAAAGGTTTTGTACAGTTTTAAGCAAGCTCCCAAAGCTTGGTATGATAGACTAAAACCATTTTTGCTAAAACACGAGTATTCTATGGGAATGTTCAAATATATTTCGACGACATTATATTTGGATCCACGTGTCAAAAATTGTGTGATAATTTGCCAAAATCATGCACGACGAATTTGAAATGAGTATGATAACGGAGTTGAACTTCTTCTTGTATCAGAAAATAAAACAAATAGAAGACGATATATTTTTCAATCAACCCAAGTACATCAAGGAGATGTTAAAGAAGTTCGGGTTGAAAGATTCCAAACCAACGAAGACACCTATGTCAACGGAGATCAAGCTAACCAAGGATGACAAAGCCGACTCCGTTGATATCACTAATTATCAAGGTATGATTGGTATTTTATTTTATTTAACTGCAAGTAGGCCTAATATTATGTTTAGTGTTAGCTTATGTGCGTGTTTTCAAGAAAATCCTAAAGCTACTCACTTAGAAGCCGTTAAGCGTATATTTAGATATATTAGAGGTAAGACCCACTTAGGATTATGGTATCAGAAAATAACCGGTATAGAAACCATAGTATACGCCGACTCCGACTACGCGGGAGACCACGATGACTGAACAATTTGGGACCGTCCCCTGATGGTGGTTTTTGGGTTTAGTTTTTGATGAATTTTACACAAGAGTGACATTTTAATTTGCATTTCGCGAATAAAAAATATTTAAATATTTCATATGAAATAGTTTAAGTTGTCGAGAGAAAAGGAGTGGATTTAATTTTCTTTGAGACTATTAGAGGCACATAACTTTTTAAGAGATGTGTTCCATCATTCTCAATCCAAGACGTAGATAATTAAACGGTTCGTGTTTAAAAGGTTTAGTTAGAATATCGGCGATGTTGTCTTCGGACGAGACTTTTTTGATAGAAATGTTCCTTTTTGGACATTTTTGTGAAGGAAATTGATGAGGTGTCATTTTATACACTTTTTCGGGGTCATTTAACCTCCTAAATCATGCAAATATGCCTAAAATACGTGCTTAATCGTTTGTTTTTATGTTTTTAGCACTTGGATGGCATTTAGAGGAAATACACGTGACTTGGGGTCATTTAGAGAAGAAACGGACAAGATTACAACTCTACACCAAAGTCGATAAAGAAAATGCGTACTGGCTAGAGACGGCATCAGGGATCCTTGTGAAGCCGTCAGAACATCAAAGCGACGATGTCAAGACTTTTGTGACGGCGTCAGAACTTAACCGACTTAAAGAAGCCCTAGAAAATTCTGTAAAGCGACGTCATCAGGATTACAAAGCGACGCCTTCGCGGCCTATTTTCTATATATACAAACTCGTTTTTAGGGTTTTAGGTGTGAAACTTTTGGGAGACGAACTTCATAATTAGGGTTCGAGTTTAGCAAATTTTAAGGTCATTTTTAGGGTGTGAAAACCCTCTTGTATCAGCCTTATACTCATGTTTAATCAAGTGAAGTCCTTTATCTCTTAATCTTTCAATATGTCTATGTGTTGTCTGATTAATTATTGTTTTTCGCTTCTTCTTAACATGCTAGGCTAGATCCATTAGTATTTACTTATGATTGCATGAAACTTAGTTTGTATATCCTTTTAATATTGCTTCTTATGATGGATATGCGCGTTAGGCTTTAGAAAACTAGCTATAAAATATTACATTAGCATAGACGTCTAGGGAAACGTGATTGTGTAGAAAGGATTCCATCGGTAACAGTCTTCATACCACCTTACCCATCTATGGATGATCACCTATTAAGTATTTTAATGCATTTAATATACTCTTAGGGGCCTTGTAATAGTCTTCTTACTACCTTACTTGTGCGTTGCTTGTCGGAATATTACATAGACGGCGGGTTCGTGTAATTCGTTCATGACTTAGGAAATATTTATACAGATATCACAAGTGTGACAAAGAAATAGGATTAGAAGAAGCAAACTAAGGAGTAATGCATGATTAAGTAAATACGTTTGTTTACCCATATGAGTTGTCACCAAAGTAGTTAGATTTAATTTTCGTTTAATTAGTTAAAACCTAAACCACCTCTTAAAACCCTAGATTTTACCTGCTTTCATTAAAATATTGAAATACAAAAATAATCTTCTCTCAATCCCTTAGATCTTAGTTAGGTTTAGTTCGAGCCTTCACACACTATTCCCTTAGAGAACGATAACAATCATCGAGTCCTTGTTATACTACACTGCAACGATTAGGTACTCTGCCTAGGGAGTTGTAAAACTAGTACGTTTACAACAACCGCACATCAAGTTTTTGGCGTTGCTGCGTGGGGAATAGTATAGATATTGAATTTTATTTAGCTTAGATCTACTCACTTAATTCCTATCAAGTGAGATTTTAATTTTTATCAATTAGCTTTCTTTTAGTCTGTCTTTTCTTTGTGTTATTTGTTTCGTAAATCTTTTTAGTTGACCTCCATGGAAAACAAAAATCCTATCCATACCTTAGGAGACTATTCCAAACCTAGCCACGAGGGCTATCAAAACACCATTGAGCTCCCCGATGGTAACAATATGGTGCCTTTGTGATCCGACACCATCTGGTTGGTGCAAAATGGATGCTCTTTCCACGAACTTCGGTCCGAGGATCCAAACCAACATCTCAAGGATTTTCTAAAACTTGTGGACTGACTTGACCTAGATGTTGCAAATAAAGAAAAGACACGCCTGCGTTTATTTTAATTTTACCTTCGCGATCAAGCCAGCAATTGGCTTGAACGTCTTCCAGTAGAATCCATCTCCACTTGGGAGGATCTTACTACTCGTTTCCTTGCTCAATTATTTCCACCAGGAAGGACTTCTAAACTTCAAAATGACATCTTGATATTCCCACAACATCACGGTGAATCTCTCTCTGAAGTATGCACTCGTTTCAAGGACTTACTCCAAAAAGTCCCTCATCATGGCATCAATCTTTGGCTCCAAATCCAAATTTTCTACGATCATGTCTCTATTCATCTTAAGAGCGAACTTAACCTCGTCGCTGGCAGTAATCTTCGCGATAAGAACGCCGAAGAATCTTAGGAAATCATAGAGAACCTTGATCTTTGCGACCATGAGGGTTGAGATGATCCAAGAGACTTTGCCAAACCGGTCAAGGCAATTTCTTTGCCCTAGAATACACCAAAACGCCCAACCGACGACTTCTTGAACTTGAAGACCAAATTAGATACTTGCTAAAAGGACCAAGGGCAACACCTAAAACAAGCTCAACGCACGTACCTCAAGCATACACCAAGATGATTTCTTTAAATTCGCGCTCACAAAAGTTTAACGAGCCACCAAGGTAAAATTCTTTCACTTTTCAAAAGCGTGCCTATCCGGATCTCCAAACCAAGCACTTGAAGCTAGCTTTAAAGCCCGAGTACAAGGCTACATGGCGGCACATACGGAAAGGATGGAAAGGTTCGAAGAAGCCATCTTTAAGCAAAGAGAGGAAATCAACGGTAGAATGACAGAAATGTTTGGGCTTTTGAAAGAACTTATTGCTAGTAGGACGCCGGAAAAAGTATTGGTAAGAGAAGAGGCTAGACACCCCGTCACTAAGAACGTTAACGCCATCTCACTTGATATGGAGAAGGTAAAGAATACTAAAAATGACGAGGTGGTTAACAAGAATGTTATATGACTTAGTGAGTTGAATGTGATAGAGCCTAATGGTGTAGTTGATATAAAGAAGGAAGTGGTAGATGGAATTAATGTTGAGCCAGTTAGGAATGTGAGGGAGGAGCCCGAAGAAGAACTAGTAGAGATGCCTAGGTCACAACCTTTAGGATATTACCTTAAACATGAAATCAATGAAAAGTTGATCGAGGATCTTATAGGAAATTAGAGGTACAATGACTCCTTGTTAGCTACATGTTTAGGTAAAATGGACCATAAAACCTATAATTCGTTACCCAAAGGACCTATGTACAACGCAGTAGTAAAGAAGAAGATAACCAAAAAGAGGACATGGGAGGCAATTTTGTAATACCATGTAACGTAGGAGGATTAAAATGGACGGATGCCTTAGTCAACCAAGGATCCGATGTAAATGTCATGCCCCTGTCCAACTATAATAGACTAACTAGCAAAAAGCCCATAGTGACCGACATTAGACTCTTCATGGCTAGTCACTCATACATTTACCTCATAGGAATAGTTGAGGATGTATTAGTTGAGATAGCTGGTTATGTGTAACCCGTAGATTTTGTGATTTTAGATATTAAGAAAGATAAGAAGAAGCCCTTCATTTTAGGAACGCCTTTCTTAACAACGGCTAAAGCCAAGATTAGATTTGATAAAAAAAATAACTCTATAATCTGGTAAGAAGAAGATAAACTTCTTTAAGATCCCTGAGTCCCCTTGCAGATTCGAGGAGGAGACTAAGAGTAGCATAGATCTCGTGCCCCCCACTAATGCCGTAAGTAGATTGATTTTAGAATGGGAAGAAAGGATCAATCTCCACCAAGAGAGAGAAATGAAGTTTAACCAATGGATAAGTAAGGTGTTTAACGATGAACAATCCGCACCTATGAATGAAGAAGGTGAAGTAAGTGACGAAGGAGGAGTCACGTAAGGAGTGTGACTCCGAGTCTAGCTACAAGACTCGTTAAATAAAGGAAAGTGCTTATTGGGAGGCAACCCAATCTTTTATTTTCATGCATTTAGGAGTGTCTTGTGTCAAGTTTCGAGTCATATGTTTGTGCTACCAATTTTAGCGGTTTATGTAGTATTTTTCCAGGAAATAACTAATAGGAATTGCGTGCATAAATTTTTCCAAGAAAAACAAATGTGAATTTTCAGTCCCTGGTGACGGAGTCAGGATTTATACTGACGGTGTTGCGTCTCTAGATTCTGTAAAATTCAAATTTTATTATTTTTTGAAAATTTAATTTTGTATAATTTCCATAATTTGTAATTTTTCTAAAACTCTCAGAAAACCATGACTTCATCTAGCACATTCATCCTATCTTTATTGCTTTAATAAAGTCAAAACCCTAATCACATCATTGTATATTATTATCTTGCTGATTTTACGCTAGGTATAGTTGTTTCTTGCCTTTGATTTGCAGGTTATATTTGA
The DNA here is from genome assembly GCA_026074375.1 of Tanacetum coccineum. NCBI lineage: Eukaryota > Viridiplantae > Streptophyta > Magnoliopsida > Asterales > Asteraceae > Tanacetum > Tanacetum coccineum. The sequence continues at coordinate 7,899 of BQNB010078491.1, forward strand.
TGAGGATAAGCTTTGGAATTCTTAGGAGTTTCATATGGATGATTCTTGGATGACGATTTAGCCAACTTATCATTTGTTTCTTCTCTATTATTGGGCAAAAACAGGGGAGTACTAGTTTCTTTTCCCTTTTTCTTTCCCTTTATTCGTTTTATAGGTACTTTTAAGAACATTAGGGACAATGTTCAATTTAAGTGTAGGGGTAATAAGCCTTAGAAACTATTCCTACAATTGCATTTGTTTTGTCCTTAAAATGATGAGTAATATACTAAAACATAGCGTAGAAGGTAATTTTAACCAAAATTTAAAAAAATTTATGGCACATATCGATGAAAACTGAGTATTATTAGCGTCTCATGGATAGGAATTATATGACTACCACAAAACCCCTACCACTCAGAAAAATTCCACCCCAAAAGTGTGAGGTTCGCCCTAGATCTTTAGGAATTCAGGTATCCATCTTTGATACCTAAGATAGTTTTACCTTTAGCTTGGTCGAGTTAAGGAATTCAGCAATCATGTATGTCGCGCTCATGGATTTGATCGTGCATATATGGTTTTGTCGCTTTTTCTGGAGCATTAGTATCTGTCAAAATTATATGAGAGTGTACCGGTAGTATATTAAATTCTAGAACTTGCTTTTGTGAGGCATTTAGTGATGCATCCTGAGACTGCTTAGTGAGATCGCATTCGTGTGATTAGGATTTGCTAAATGATAAGAGGCACTAGCATAAACCTTGTTTTAAACCTGTATTTGTTATTATGGTCACCTTGATCATATAACTACCCTCACACCCTTGCTATGCACTCATTTTTAGTGCAAGATACCCCTAGTACACCCCTCCGAGCCTATCCTTTTTGAGGTTCTCGTAATTTCTATCGGATTCCAGATTATTAATGAAGAGCATTGTTTACACCCTTACCAAAATGTTACACCCAAATCACCATAGCATTCCTTGTATGTACTCATTTTTAATACATTATTGTTATCACATTTGTAAACCTATTAATTAATTGCTTGAGTACGTGGTTGCTAAGTCGAGTCTTTTATTAGTGTATATAGTTTTGGGACGATTGAGATTTATGGTAGTTTTTATTTTTATGGAGAAACGGGGGAAGAAGCCAATTAATACCCCCATACGTGCTTAATACACACCGTGTTTTTTTATCCTTTCAATTTGGGTCATTAGATTAATTTATGTTTATGAGTTCTAAAACTCAAGTGTAGGGGTGCGTTTATAAACCCCAAATCATGTATTATTATGTTTCAGCAGATGGCAGGGCAAAAGTGTACAAACAAAAAATTGAAAAAACAATTAAAAAAAAATCAAGAAAAAATATAAAAAGGAAGAAAAATAGTGTACGGGCTGCCATTGCTTATGTTTATGTTTATGTCAAAAAAGAGTCAGAAAAGAAAAAGAAAAAGTTTGATGTAGAGTTTGTATATCTTAGTCCTAGTGTGGTCGAGTCTTGGCTTAGCAACGCCTTCGCATGTATTATTGTATATTAATTAACTCACCTCCACCTAAATCCACCTCAAATTCACCCAAATATATCCCATCCGTTTCCGTTTCTGTTTAACTTACACCCACACATCAAAACCTTTTAAAGACCTCTTTGATAGTAACTCCTAGGTGCTTACGCCACAACAATAGAAGTTTGATCCTTTATCAAGCTTATGGTAATTTATACGCTATGACAGGTAATGAGTGTTAAATTTCCGTTTCCCATATTGTTATAATTCATTATACACCCGAGAGAAAGAGAGAATCTAAACACATATTGTGAGGTGCTAGTATATAATTTTTGTGCTTTTAATTACGAGGTCTAATTGGTTGTGTCATAAATTATCTTTGAAAAGTAAGTTAAATGCCCTCGATATTGCTATTGTCTAGGTAGAAAAGCCCATTTGCTTGAGGATAAGCAAATCCCAAGTGTAGGGGTATTTGATGAGGTGTTATTTTATACATTTTTTGGGGTCATTTAACCCTCTAAATCATGCAAATATGCCCAAAATACATGCTTAATCATTTGTTTTTGTCTTTTTAGCACTTGGATGGCATTTGGAGAAAATACACGTGACTTGGGCTCATTTGGAGAAGAAACGGACAAGATTACAACTCTACACCAAAGTCGATGAAGAAAATGCGCACAATGGATGGAGACGGCGTCAGGGATCCTTGTGACGCTGTCAGAACATCAAAGTGACGGCATCAAGACTTTTGGGACGGCATCAGAACTTAAGCGAATTAAACAAGCCCTAGAAGATTCTGTGAAGCGACGGCGTCAGGATTACAAAGCGATGCCGTCGCGACCTATTTTCTATATATACAAACTCGTTTTTAAGGTTTTAGGTGTGAAACTTTTAGGAGACGAACTTCATAATTAGGGTTCAAGTTTAGCAGCTTTTAAGGTCGTTTTTAGGGTGTGAAAACCCTTGATGCGGTTGTCGTAGGACTTCAACAAGATGTTTTACAACTCCCTATGCAGTACACCTAATTGTTGTAGTGTAGTATAAGCAAGACTCGAGGGTTGTTATCGTTCTCTAGGGGAATAGGTTGGGAAGGCTTAAACAGAATCTAACAAAGGTCTACAGGGTTAAAAGAAGATTCTTTTTGTATCTTTATTTTATAAAAAGCAGGTAAAATCATATGGTTGAGCGGTTGGTTTGTTTTATCTAATAAAACTAATAATAATCTAAACTACTTCGGTGATAACTTATATGATAAACGAACGTATTTACTTAATCATGCACTACTCTTTAGATTGCTTCTCCTAATCCTGTTGCTTTGTCACACTTGTGATGATATGTGTAAGTATTTCCTAAGTCATGAACGAATTACACGAACCCGCCGTCTACGTAATATTCCGTTAAGGCGACGCACAAGTAAGGTAGTATGAAGACTATTACAAGGCCCCTAAAAGTATGTTACATGCAATTGAAATATCTTAAGAGGGATCAACCATATTAGGGTTAAGGTAGTATGAAGACTGTTAGCGATGTTATCCTTTCTACACACTCGCATTTCCCTAGACGTCTATGCAAATTTAATATCTTATGGCTAGTTTTATAAAGCCTAACGCACACATCCATCACAAGAAGCAACATTAAAAGGATCTATAATCTAAGTTTCATGCAATCAAAGTAAATACTAAAGGATCTAGCCTAGCATGTTATAAGAAGATAAAGAACATAAATCAATCAAACAATACATATACATATTGAAAGATTAAAGAGATAAATGAACTTTACTTGATTGAAACATGGATTAAAGACTGTTACAATAGGGTTTTGAAGCCCTAAAAACGGCCTAAAAAGCTGGCAACCTCGACGATAAAAGGTAGGGTTCGTCTCCTAAAAGTTACACACTAAAAACCCTAAAATCGGTTTTGTATATATAGGAAAAGTGGCATGACGACGTCGTGTTGTAATCGTGACGCCGTCGCCACATGGAATCTTCTAGAGCCACTTTAAGTCGGCTACGTCCTGACACCGTTGTCAAATCCATGATGTCGTCGCTTTGAAAATCCCGACGCCGTCACTTGAAGTCTGCGACGCTGTCTCCACGCTCTGTATGTACGATTTCTTCAAAGGATTTGGTGTAGAGTCGTAGTCTTGTCCGTTTCTTCTCCAAATGAGCCCAAGTCACGTGTATTTCCTCTAAATGCCATCCAAGTGCTAAAAACATGAAAACAAACGATTAAGCACATAATCTGGGCATATTTGCATGATTTAGGGGGTTAAATGACCCCGAAAAAGTGTATAAAATGACACCTCATCAAATACCCCTACACTTAGGATTTGCTTGTCCTCAAATAAATGGGCTTTTCTACCTAGACAATAGCAGTATTGGGGGCATTTAACCTACTCTTTAAAAGTAGTTTATGACACAACATCCTAGACCTCGTAATTAAAAGCACGAAAAACATATACTAGCACGTCACATAAGTGTTTGGGATTCTCTCTTTCTCTCGGGTGTATAATAAATTAGAACAATGATAAATGTTAAATTGTATATGTAAATTACCCGGGATTTTGCCAAATAAAAGCCAATAAAATGCCAAAAGAATAGAAAAATGTGTGCTT
>BQNB010078491.1:16009-30535 GCA_026074375.1 Tanacetum coccineum
TAGCAGAATTAACATAAGAACATTGATATTGTAACAAGGTTTTACCAAACATTCACCACAGTCCCAATATTATTTGATCAGAATAATACGGTTACATCAATGAACTGTAACAAGGATCAAGGGAAACCTTGATTACCTTGAGGCTACACCAACTCTATGGACGTCTACATCTCTAACACTTTTTGTACACACTCTTTTCTTTGAATGTCTAAAACCTATAACCTGTATCTCTTTATATACTAGAGATATCTAGGTTTACAAGGAAGCACAATAAATACAATAAGGAAACTAAATCTTTTAATCTTTATCTTTATTCTTCTTGAGCATATCTTTTAGTATCTTTTGATATCTTCCATCTTTTGTAGAATATACTTCGCCAGCTTAAAGAATCTCTTATTGTCGATTTAGGTCCTTTTCCTTTAAGTCCTTCTTGTTTCATTCTTATTTTATCTTATCAACTCAAATATAATTCCCAACAATCTTCCCCTAGTTGATAATGACAAAACCAAATAAGCACGAACTTCCACTGAAGGTAATATACAAATGAAACTTCCCCTTAAACTACCAAGGATCTACAAGTTGCAAATCATCAAATCTTCTTCCCCTTTTTGTCAATATCAAATAGGAGACTAAAGTATGCAACTTTGATCTTCACAACTACGAACCACTATCGCACTTCTAATTTAGCCTTCCAACAACTCAAATTGCCCACCATTACGCACCATAAACTATCAACTCAAATATAATTCCCAACATAAGTCCCAAACCAAAGATCAAAAACTTGCCTTTTGTGTCACTTATGAGGTACGGCTCACCTTTTAAAGTTAAACAAACTATAAGAGGGGTATAAGTAGGGTTGTTCCGAGGAACTACGACCCTAAAGGAGAAGGTTTTTAATAGCTTCGCGCTTTCCTACTCCTCCGCTCCTTTGTGCGTTTTTCTTTGAAAGAGCTACTATGAAGCTTGTTGATTATTAGGTTTAAGTTGTATTATCTCATTGTCTGTTATTAAAATAAATCTTTGTGAACCAATTGTTGAAAAACCAAAAAAAATAATTAGTATTATTTCTCCTTTTATATTTCTTTTTAGTGCATGAGCACTCGATCTTCGACTAGGAATCTTTTTCCACCTCTCGAAGATCCCAAACGTACAATCCGAAGAAGAACTCGCGTTGATCCTAATACTTTAAACGATTTTGAAGAAATCAACATGGCCGCTAATGGAGCCGGAGATGACGGACTACCTCCTGCGGGAGGTGGTTTACCAGTTCCCGACCTCCGAACGATGGAGTAGCTGTGCCAGCCAACTTTGAATGGTCGGGGTGGACCAATTGCCCCGATTGCAATTCAGGCAACTAATTTTGGACTTAAGAATGACATGATTCAACAAGTTTAAAATTCTTGCCAATTTCACGGACTACCGGGTGACGATGCGAACAAGCATCTTGATAAATTTTTGCATGTCACCCAAAGTATCAAAGTGAATGGGATCACCGATGACTCTCTTCGTCTATATCTCTTTCCTCACTCCTTGACACATCATGCCACCGCTTGGTTTGATCGTTTGCCAAAGAATTCTATCATCATATTTGAGCAAATGGCTAAAATGTTTCTCCGAAAATACTTTCCACCCTCTATGGTGACGAAGTTGAGAAATGAAATCACCAATTTCCGTCAACGTCCCGATGAATCGTTATTCGAAGCATGGGAACGTTATAAGCTTTCGATTGATCGTTGTCCTAATCACAACAAGTTACCCGTCACTCAAATAGATACTTTCTTTAACGGGTTAACTTTAAGACATCGTGATACCATCAATGCTGCTGCCGGTAGGACCTTTATGAAAAGGCGACCCGAAGAGTGTTATGATCTAATTGAAAATATGACCGCTCACCACAATGATTGGGATACTTCCGCTCAAAGGAGTGAGTCATCTAGTTCTATCACCTCTTCTTCCGATCCAGAAATTGTAGCACTTAAGACTGAAATGGCAGAAATTAACAAAAATTTAATGAAAGTGCTTCAAGTAAACCAACAAGTAAAAGCAGTTACTCCTAGCTGTGAAACTTGTGGTTGTCTACATGCTTATAATGATTGTCCAGCCACCGTTAGCCAAACTCAGAACGTATACGCTGCGGGAGCCTATAATCAAGGTGGTAATTCTTACCAACCTCAAGGTAACCGTAATTTGCTTAGCTATCGTTCGGACAATTATCTCGGACCACCAGGGTTTAATCAGAATCAAAACCGAAGCAATCAAAATCAAAACTACCAAAATAGGAATCAAGGAAACAATCATAATCAGGGGAATAACCAAGGAAGAAACCAATTCTTCCAAGGGGCTAGTCATGTTCAAAACCCGCCTCTGGCTTATCAAGTACCGGCTCATCAAGCCCTGAGTTACCAAGCTCCGGTTCATCAAGCCCCAATTCCTCAACCGCAAGTTGTAACGAATGCCGAATTCTCGAACTTCATGAAGGCAAATGATGCCATTTTGAAAAACATGCAAACTAACATGACTACATTGACCAATTCTACTAATAATCTTAAGTATATGTTGGGTCAATTCATGAAAATGAATACCGCTTCTACTTTGGGATCGGGAACTCTTCCGAATAACACCATTACTAACCCGAGGGAAGATTTGAAAGGTATCACCACCCAAAGTGGTGTTGCTTACAAGGGACCCACGATTCCTACTACTTCTTCTTCTCCTAAAGAAGTAGAATGTGAAACCGAGGTGACAAAGGACACGGTGCCTTCTACTAATAACGGAGGTACCGAAGACGTCCAACCCTCGGTTGTCCAAGTTGAAACTCAAGTACCAAATTCTGAACCCGTTATTGCTCCCGTTGTTGAGCCCGTTGAAGCTCCTGTTAGTGCTCTGAAGCCTAACTCGAAACCGTTAATTCCATATCCTTCTAGACTTAATGATCAAAAGCTCCGCGAAAAGGCTAATAACTAAATGGAGAAATTCTTCAAAATCTTTCAAGATTTTCATTTCGACATTAGCTTCGCGGATGCTCTCATTCTCATGCCTAAATTTGCTTCAACAATTAAGAGTTTGTTAAGCAAAAAAGAAAAATTGTTTGAATTAGCAAGAACTCCGTTGAATGAGCATTGCTCGGCAGTTCTCCTCAAAAAGTTACCCAAAAAACTTGGAGACCCCGGCAAGTTGTGAGTCCCTAATGAATAGATCTCTGCAGCCTATTAAGGATGATAGCCAAGACGTATAAATACAATTGACTATATAGAAACACTGACTATGAATACTATATGTTAATGCGGAATCTCAACACAAGTACTAAGAAAAACAATGTAGAACTGAATAATAACTTCTATTAATCTGCTCGATCTGTGTCAGCGAAGATGTCTTCTTAGATGTGGAAAAGTTCCCCATTTCCGGCCAACCCCTTTTATTTTTTGGTAGTCGTGACTTTTGATGCCAATCCCGTGTTCCTTCTATTCTAGGGCGAATCCTTTTTGAAAACCGGACGTGCTTTGATTGATGTTTACGCGGGAGAATTAACTCTTCGTGTTGGCAATAAAGCCGTAACATTCAATCTTGATCAAACTTCGAGATACTCCTCTAATTATGATGATATATCGGTTAACCGAATCGACGTCATTGACGTTGCTTGTGAGGAGATATTTCTCAAGAAGTATTGTGGATTTTCCGGCAGTGCAATCCCACATCCAACTTCGTGATCCGATTGTTTCTACTCTTCTCCCTACTCTTTACTCACTTAAGGGATAGTGATTTTCTTTCTTGAGGAACCCGCGATGCTTTCCTAGCTATTGAAGATGAGCCAATTTCACCAGAAATTGATGACTCTTACTATGATTCGGAGGGAGACATTCTTCTTCTGAAAAAAATTTCTTAATGATGATCCATCATCACCACCTCTCCCTCCACAAGAACTTAAAGTTGTTGAACCTAAAAAACGAAAAATCTTCAACTTGATGAACCACACGAGTCGAAAACTTAAGGATCCTGACCGCCTCATTTTCAAATCTTTAGCAATTATGACGGGTAATTTGTCCGGTACCATCAAAAAATGCTTATTCTAAGTATGAGCGAATACCGTGCTTCGTGGTCATAAGTTGGATGGACGCCTTAGTGGCCTTCTTTATAGCTTTAAAACACCTTCGGGAGCAATCCTTACATAGCTAAGTGTGCGGATGGAAAGGCATGTCATCTTCTGATCGAACTAGAGCATAAGGCCTATTGGGTTTTAAAGCATTGCAATTATGACCTTTTGACCACGAGTGGTCATTAAAAAGTTCAATTGAATGAATTAAATGAACTTCGTGATCAGGCCTATGAGAACTCTTTGATCTATAAAGAGAAAACAAAGTGAGGTCCATGACTCAAGATAAAGAAACCGTGTTTTAACGTAGGTGATCGAGTCCTCCTCTTTAATTATAGTTTGAAGATTTTTCGGGCAAGCTTAAGACCTGTGGTATGGACCATTCACCTATTTACCACAGTAAATCCCTTATGACAACCGTTCGTGTTTATCTCAAACCGACCGGACCAACTTAAGGTGAATGGTCATGACTTAAGCATTACTTTGGAGGGGATACAACACTGATGGTTTCGACTTTTGTCCGGATCTCTAAACTTTACCATGACCATTGATTCGGGTGAGTCGAGCTTGTGACTCGTGTTACAAAAACAAGGACACTTCGTGGGTGGCTACCCCTAAGCTTATCCTGATATAATATACTAGTAGAACGAATAGGTGTGTTGTGAGGAGCTCGCTCTACTTTTCTCACGTTTTGTTGGTTTTAGGTTTGTATTGTCCAGGATTGCCCGATTTTGAAGCCTCTGTGCTCGTGGTTTTGTCCATCGTTTCAATCGAGCTTCAATTACCTCAGTCTTCATTATGGGTATCCAATATCGCTCAATATATTGCTACTAACGTTTATCTTTGAGCATACTTAATAAACGGCTTTAGATTTACGTAGAGACCATTCTTAAAACATTGAGAAACAATGTTCAATTTAGTATGGGGGGTCTATCGATTTGATTGTGCCTGCAGCCGTTGTTTTCACGTAACCTCATTTTTACCACCAAAATACCCAAAAAATGAAAAAAAATTAAAATTTTCAAAAACAAAATAAGTGTTTTGTCTCAATTTTGACTTTCCTGCTAGGTAGAATAAGAATAAATTTTGACTCGATCGAGCGTTTTGAGCTCTAGCTTGTTCCTTAACTTTTAGACTAAGCATTCGCGAATCTTTTTTTTTAAAGATTTTAATTTGCGAAGAACGAGAAATGATAGAGTTAATTATGAGTTAGATGCTAAACAAGGATTAGTTGGAAATCTTAAGAGCTCATAAGTGTAGTTTGTGGCTTTTTCTCCCATAAGCTTCTAACCGGACTAATAATACGTGCTCTCTTCAAAAATTAAACTTAAATCAACACATTTTGAAGTATAGTCGATTATCAATAATTTTAGTTCAAATGGTATACTTAAGTTCTAAAACGAAATTTTCATATACATCATGGTATTATAAAGTGTAAATAAATGAAAATGATGGTAACAATAAATAATAAAAACGGTCTAGGCCGATATTAGTTTTCTGCATCTTGCCGGATCACAAACGATGTTGCAGTTCTTCTAAATAAGGCACATAGTAATTATCCGAGACTGATAAAAGTTTGCTGCATCTTGCCGGCTCACAACCTATGTTGCAGCCTTCTAAAAGGTAAAGGATTTCCTTAGTTTAAAGGATGTGTAATTATATTCAGTGTAATAAATGTGATTTAATAAATATAGGGAAAATCTCTAAATTTAAATATGCTTTTGAACTAAGGACTATTTGTTTTAAGTTATGATTTTATGTAATACAGGGAAATCCAAGGTTTTGAAACCGAGTCTGTCGAGTCCCAATACTGTTTTTTTTAGTATCTATGGGGTGTCAAAGACCTGGTCACTTAGCAGCAAGGTTGGGATGTGCACGAGATGGAAATTCGCTACATGGGGATGATCTCGCCTTCAACACTCATTACTTTTTAGGTGGAAAAGTTTTGACGATTAGATATTTACAAAACGTTTTGTTCTATGTTGTATAATTCAAAATAAGCAACATTCACCTAAGATATAATATTTTTCGGGAGCGAGAAAGGTAGAATAACACACAACCTTTTAACCCCAAAATTACGGTTTTGTTACAAGTATGAGTAGGTTAGCTTCTCTTGCTTGTATTTAACGGTGATTTCAGTTTTAAGCTTGGTTTGGATAAGTGAAAACTTATTCGGGGAAGATAGATTTGTCCTTTTGGGCATTTTTAGGACTTTTAAATGCATCTTATTTCGTTGACCAATAAAACGTTATTACAAAATAACGAAAGTCAAACGTTCTAGTTAGTTGCTTAATAAGAAAAGTATGAAAAATGAGAAAAAGGAAAAATACAAAAATATGTGTGGTAATAAGTGTAGATTTATAAAAATGGTCAAAACGGGGCTTTTCAAAATTTGTGATTCTTTAATTCCCCTTGATGAACATTTAGCTTACTTTTCTCGAGGTAATGGTAATTAGTCGAGGGGGATTGAGATTCTTGGTTTTCTAAAGTGTTTACTTATGGCATTGCGTGAGGACACGGCAATATCTTAGTATGGGGGATTTTGGTATGTGCTTAATTACACATACCATTTACCTAGGAAAACGTGCCTAAAAGACTAAAAACATACCAAAAATACATTGTATTTGTGTGTTTTGAATTTTATATTATGCAGTAACGGATATCTAAGAAAAAGGACAAAAACGAAGCCAAAACCGACAAAACCAAGCACGGGATTAGAAGAGCCGTGAATAGTAAAGCCAAGTCAAATAGTATGTCAAAAGTCAACACTTGAAAGTCAACGTCAAAGACGAAGCCAAAACCAAAGAAATATTTAATGGGCCAACCCGCACCCATTTAATAGGCCGGGTCAGCCCATTAGTGTTTATTTACAAGATTAAAAAGCCCAAAGTCCAAATCCAAAACCCTTTTAAATTATAACCGGCCCAATCACACATAACAGCCTGTTAACCCATAAAACCCTTATACCCCTTTGCATAGTTGTTAGTCCTTAAGGGACTAACTTATAGTCCCAACAAGGCACTAACGGGCAAAGACTTATCAGAGACAGGACATATACGCCCGTTTATACATATCAAACAATAAACAAAACACCCTTCTTTCCCGCCATTTTTACTATTCTTGTGTCTTCCTCCCCTACACCTCAACCCCACATCCACAAGATGTCAATTCCACCTTGGCAATCCTCTCACTTCCCATTCGTCAAGGGATTGAAGACCAAATCAAGGGCTTAGATTAATGTGCTTGGAGAGCAAGCATAATGGATGGCTATGATAAGGGTTTCGAGCTTACTCACACAAGAAACACACTCATAATCCCTCTCACTGAAGAACAGACACATATTTGATAGACCAAAGACTTTGAATTTTCTTCTATAAATAGGGACTTTTGTAAGCCCTAAGAGGCATCTAGTTTTACAGCTTATTTAGTTTACTTTTTAGCTTATTGTAATTTTAATTCAAGCCTTGTAACGGGTTTTTTATAATTAATGAAAAAGTTGAGGTTTTATGTTTAAATGCTGTGTTTTTACTCATGTTCCATTGTTTTAAAAGTACTCATAATTTCTTATAAGCTATTAATTACTTATTTAAGTTGTTTCACTTAAGCACTTTAAACTTTTCCATAGTTTAAAGTGTTTAAGTCCCTTTTCACTAACAAAATTCACTCAAAAGCTTGGAAGATATGCAGTTATGGTAAGGGTTTATGGGGTTTTATTAGATTGCTTATTTATAAGATGGGTAGTCCTTAAAGCTTTAGGGTTATATTACCCCTGTTTTGAGCAAGGGGTTAAGGTACACTCCATTTTTCATTTCAAAACTGCTTATTATCCTTCTTATGCTAATTAATATGTTTTGCTTATTTTGTTTTCTAAGTGTTTAGCTAATTTTTCGATATTAGGCCATTTATTAGCCTTAGTTTAATTATCTATTATTTCAACGTTGAGATTATTTCATACTTGGTAGTGTAAATGTCCAAAACAGATTTTAAAGAGGTGTTTGGCATAAGGTACAAAATGGGTCAAAATAATATTGAGCTGTTTTGGGTCATAATTCCGAGTTTGACAAGCTCTTTTAGGAAGATTTAATCAGTTTTAATAAGGTTTTGAAGTTTAAATCTTAGTTTTGAATTTGTTCTTTCAATCTTAGAAACTGTGTGTCTAAAATTTGTTCAAATTGCTTATAATTAAGTTTTGCTTAATAGTTGTCTTAAGGACTGTTTTATGCTTTTATTTAGTGTCTCAATGCAGTAGAATGGATTAGTTTTAATGTTATGTGTCAATGGAGTTTTAAGTAGTAATTCTGCCAAGCCTTGTTTAGCTTTAAATAGCCATTTTTCAATTCCAAATTTAGATAAGCTAAAGTTAGTTTTAGTTTCTACAATTGATAGCACAAGTAGATCTTAGGGTAAATTTGATATGTTTTAGCTTAATTTGTAGTTTAGGGCTTATTAGATAAGCTGAATTGTAGCATGCACTTTAGTCCTTTAAAAACAAAATAAAACCAAAAGATCAGACTTTAGTGTAAACAGTTCTTTTCATAAGCCTCCTTTTTCATGGCTTTATGTTTTTCTAATTATCTTTTCTTTGTTGTTACTTGAAGCTATATAGGATAAGCTTTGTAGTGATATAAGTATTAAGCATATGGATCCATTTCCTAGCTTAAGTAAATTAAGCTGAAAAGTGTCCCTTTGGCTGTTTGGTTAGTAGGTTTTGGCCTAACTGCTTATTAGCTTTTCAGAGCTTTTGGCTTGTTAGGATTGCTTAATTTATGCTTAGATTTGCTTAATAGGTTAGGTTTAAGTTCATGTTAGCTTAATTAGTTTAGGTTAGGAGGCATTTATTTATGACTTTTTTGAGCACTTTTAGTTTTAGAAACTGTTTGAGATGTTTAAAAGCCTTTAAGTGATTATGTCCTTTAAGCTCAGTTTAGCTTATTTTTCTTTGCTAAATTTTGTTCATAAGTGCTTAATAAATGTAGTTTAGTATCTGTGTTAGCTTATTTTTCCTTTTAAGTCTAAAAAATGCAAACAGTTAGCTATATTGTGACTTAGTGTTAAAAAGCATTCTGTCAGCTTTTAGAGCTTATTTTTGTGCTTATCTTAGGTTTTTATAAAAAGTCACTTTTTTAAAATTGCTTATTTTTAGATCTTAAAGCTTTTTCTTAAGAAATTTTTACAAAGATTATAAACATGGCGAAAGTGGGAAGCCCAAGGTGAGCAGCTCGAAACCCGGACCTATACACCTTACCAACGTATTTAACACACACATCACTACCACCAGCACCAGTAGGGCTATCTGGTGGTAGTTTTCATAATTTATTATATAAGGCCTTTTGAGCCCTATTTAAGCTATTAAGACTTTTCGATTATTAAAGCTTATTTGGATATGCTGTTTCACCACTTTTATTTTTCTTAGATTTAGCTACTGATCCAAGCTACTTTTTTGTTAAATTTTTTTCAGAATTTTTTTAAATTTCTTTAGTTATTTTTTATGTATTTAATTTTAGATAAAACAGGTTTTAATTCTAATAAATTGAATAGAATAACGTCTAAAAATTTTAATTATTTTTTTTGTGAATTTGCTTTTTCATTTAAGGGATTGTTAAAAATTAATTTTGCTTTCATAGGGTTAAATTTGTAGAATTTGTTTTTTTAAAGAACGGGATTTGGTCCCGTTATTGTTTTTCTTCGTTTTTTACTTTAATTGCTTACGTTTTTGGTTTACTTTTCTTTGTTCTTGCAATTGGGGCAGTCCTCGGGCAAAGAAAAAACAAGCATTTCTAACCTATTACACTACTTGATTGCAAGATATTTGAACGTAGGCTTAAAATCTCATTACTTACGATCGAAAAGAATTAATTGCCGTCTGGTGTTTGCTTTGAGAATTCAGTTCATATCATGTTATGTCCAAAAGCATTTGTGTATACTGACCATTCTGCCTATAGAGTATATCTTTGCCAAGAAGGAAGGCTAAGGGCAAGTACTCAATGCGGTTGGATCATATTTCTCCATAGGAATTTGATTGATGAAATTCGAGACAAAAGTAAGGAGGCATGAGAATCTCGCACGCTCGATGCATTCTGTCCAGACTTGAATAATCCTCATGCAAGCAAACTCGAAGAACTAAGAAATCAATGAGCATTTCCTCTCGAGACTCTTGTTTCTATGCTCTTCAAGATCCAAAAGTACCCCATGGTTTGCCGATCTTTGCCAAAAATACCATGGCGGGGAAATTAGTTATCAAGGGGAATGACAATTCCAAACAAAAAAATTAAAATTCTCAAGGATGTCATGCATTATTCTGGATGATAACTTCATGTTTAGAATCTGTGCTGATTCAAGTAATAAGACGTTGTGTTTTGCGGCAAGAAGCTTTAGCTTTCTCAAGCGTGCCAAAGTGGACCTACTGGGGGACTCTATGGTGCAATTACACAGCAAGAAAGATCTTCGATTCAGGTTTCTATTGGCCCACCTATACAGAGTATGCCCAGAATTTGTCACCGTTTGAATTTGTCACGTCAAGGATTTAATTAGCAAACGTGATGAGATGCCACAAAACTCCATCCAAGTTTGCGAAATTTTGACATCTAGGGCACTGATTTTATGGGGCCGTTCCGTCTTCAGAGGGAACAAGTACTTACTCGTGGGCTCTGTTGACTACTTGTCAAATGGGTGAAGCAAAATAAAGCGCTCCCACATTGATGCCCGAGGTGTTTGCCAAAATTTTTAAAACTCTCTTTTCTCGATTTGGTGCCCCGAGGAGAGCTATCATAATGTGATCGCGGAACACACTTTTGTAAATGACCAGTTTACAAAGGTCATGCTTAAGTACAGGAGTAACTCTTGTCTCTCCACCGCGTATCACCCAAATACAGTGGGCAGGTTCGAGGTGTCTCATAATCGTGGTTTGTAAAGCGTATTCTTGAGTGAACCGTGGGAGAAATCGTGCCTCCTGGTCGGACAAACTAGATGATGCTTTATGGGCCTTCCGCACAGCTTACAAAACACCCATCGGGTGTACTCCATATAAGCTAGTGTATGGAAAGGCATGTCATCTACCGATCGAGTTAGAGCACAAAGCCTACTGGGCCCTCAAGCATACAAATTTTGATGTTCAAACTGCGGAGTAGATCAACAGGAAAGTTCTACTGAAATGAAACTAAATGAACTTCGTAATCATGCCTATGAAAACTCTTTGATCTATAAAGAGAAAAAACCAAAGGAGGGATAACGTTGCTAAGATCAAAAACCGATATAGTTTCTCTACCGTTGGTGATCGTTGTGTCCTTTTTCAAATCAGACTAAGATTTTCTCGGGCAAATTGAAATCCAGTTGGTCGGGAGAACATTAACCATTTGTCCAGTTTTTCCCTTATAGCAACGTGAGTTATCTCAGAACTCGGGCCCAACTTTAAAGGGATGGTCATCGTATAAAACACTACTCTTGGAGAGGGACATACCAAACGCGGTTGTCCCGGATCTCTTTACGTTCCCCATGGACCAATAAATTCGGGGGACGGGTCAAGGTCGGGACACTTAACAAGCGCTTCGTGGGAGGACCCCTATGTTACCAGTAGTAGTAATAAATAAGTGTTTTTGTGTGTGAAGGCGTACATTTTCCATACCCGTGTTTTTGTCAATTGTTTTTGTGTGTTTTGTGTTGTATGTCCAGGATTTCCTTTTGTTTGAAGACTCTCGTGCTTGCTAGTTTCCACATGAGTTTCACTTTCCTCAGGCTCATTTGGGAATTCCAGTATCCAATCTAATCAGGACTAAAGTTTTATCTTTTGGCACATTCATAACGGCCTTAGTTTTACGTAGGAAACCTTTGAAACATACTGAGGACGATGTTTAGTTCTAGTATGTGGGGGGTATCTTCGATTTGATTTTTGCCTTGCAGTCGTTGTTTATCAAGTAATCCCGTTTTTACCACCTTATTTTCGACAATATAATTAACAAAAAAAAAAATGAAAAATTTAAAAATTTTCAAAAATAAAATAAGTGTTTTGTCTAGTTTAGACTTTCCTTATGGGTAGATGGAATAAGTTTTTGGACTAGATGCGGGCGTGTTGAGCCCTAGCTAGTTCATCAACTTACAGTTGTAGGCTTTGCTTTCTCGAATTCGATTTGCTTCGAATTTTAAACAATGGTTGAAGACAAGATATGATAGAGTTAAATATATAAGTTTATGTGCTGAACAAAAAACTTATATGGAGATACTGGTGGCACTTTTTCTTCCCATGCTATAATCCACATAATTACGTCCTCAATTAAGTTCATACTAAGTTTAATGCAATCTAAAGTTGTACGTTTGTGACTATGTCGATTATGTCGATTATTTTGTGCCAAAAATTAATAATAAAAAAAAAAATTAGGCTGGCCCAAAGTGAGAGCCCATTGTACAGTAGAAGCATTGTAGCTTCTACTGTACAATGGTAAATGTATGATTTATAATAACATTTGATAAAGACTATACTTTGACGTATTTGGTAAAAAAGAGACTATCCCACGACATTATTAGTGATTTAGTGACACAAAAAGAATAATAAAGCGGATGACATGTGCATATACATAGCTTTACTAGACTTTTTGTTCAATTTATATTTCATAAAGTATATTGTGCAAACCGGTTAACCAGTTTGGTTCGGTTTTAGTCAAACAGAAACCTGTTTCGGTCAAGAACCTGTCGAAACCGGTTTGAGAAAAACCCGAACCGGTTTTGGGCGGTTCAAAATTCGAACCGGTCCCACCGGTTCAGAACCGGTTAACCTCCCGAATTGGTTTGAATTTATACGCAATAAACCGAATAAACTTCAACTTTTATTTAATAGAAAACCTAATACATCGAAAACGAAATACATCGGAAAAAAAATTACAACATAATACATCGGAATTAAAAATACAACATCATAATCGACAATTAGTAATCATCATGATGGACATCATAACCATAATTAGCCTCAGCCTCAGCCTCTTCTCCTCCATATTCATACTTATCGACTCGATAAGAAACTCTACACCGTGTACATTAAAACATGGGTTTAAAGCGATTGCACAAGTAATTATCGGTGGCATTCTTTCAAGATACTTCTTAAGATTTTCTTTCATTGGTTTAACCATAGTTGCAAATATACCCCCTCAAATTCATATTCGGTTAATTTGGTAGTCATGAAGACAATTTGTTGAAGTACCAATGGAGATGTTGGGTAGTAAACCCCCGATAAAATTTTCGTGGCATTGTTAAACACTTCAAGTAATTGGGTTAAACCTTCAATAATAACTCAATTCTCAGCCGGAAAATATTAATGACACCTCATTCTTATAAGCCAAAAGGGTCATGAAAATAATCAAAGTAGATCTTTGTTTTAAACCACTTAGGAACATTCGGATAAGTGGAGTTCATCTTGTCGGGATGGTATGTGCTTAATTACACATACCTTTTACCTTTAAAAACGAGCTAAAATAACCAAAAACGGACTTAAAATGCCAAATATATGCTTGTTTTGCTAATTGTATTGTGCTAGCTTGTTTTGCTAATTGTATTGTGCAGGAACGGATAACTAAGAAAAGGACGAAAAACAAAGCCAAAACGACAAAACCGGACTCGGAATGGAAAAGACTGTGAAAGACAAAGCCAAATCGAAGCCGAAAAGTCAATCAAGTCAAAAAGTCAACAGAAAAGTCTACTGGTCAAAGACAAGTCAACCCAAGTCAACCCCGAGGCCAAAGTCAAAGAAATATAAGTTTAGGGACTGAAATTGTAAATCCCTAAACTTATATATAAAGAAGAAAAGAGAAAGAGAAAAGACAAGGGCTACTTTTGCATATTACTCAAAGTAACAAGGAGGGGGGCAAAACTGCCAACTCTCCTAACTTGTACCACCCAAGGACGAATCTTGCAAAGAGTTATATAACTCTTGGGGACTTGTTTTGCCAAGTCCCCAAAAGTTATATAACCACAAGGATCATGGGCGCAAAGCCTCATATAACCATGAGGGGCCACTTTCGCCATTTCCACAAACTTACACTCTGTTATAACCTCAAACAAACTTTCCCGCCCTTGTTTTCCCCCCAAAAACAACTCACGGGTTTGTCACCCCCGTTTTACCCTGCAACCCAAACCACCCCGTGGGTAAAACTTTCCCCCCTCCTCCACTAATCCCCTAATCCCACTTGGCAATCCCACACTTCCCCATAACAAATTCAACGGCTATGATGGATTGTTGATGAAATTGAAGGGTCAAGATTGGTTTTTGGTTTTCCTCTCACCAAACTAACACAACAAACAAGCTTCCCAGCTTATAAAAGAAGAAGAAGGTTTAGAAGACGGGGGTAGTTAGTGTTTTTAAATTTTTAGCTTTTAATTTTCTCATTTTTAAGCATTTCTTTCAAGTATTTTTGTAATTCAGCTTTAATCTCTTGTACTCTCTTACTTTAAGC
>BQNB010078492.1:0-30534 GCA_026074375.1 Tanacetum coccineum
CAAGATCTAGGAGTGTGTGGTTTCTCATGCATAGCAGAAGACTTATTTAGAGAAAACATTTGTCCTATAACAATCTGTCTACTAGGTTTCTGAGTATGACTCTTTGGTTCTACGGGTTTGTTGTTATTTCTGGTCTTATAGGATTTAACCATAGCACGAGAATTTACCTCTTTCAGGAACTTTGTTATACATAGAATTCCTAGAGTGATCTACTAGAGGCACAACATTTGATGGCACACAACTACTCTTAGATACATGCAAACACCTAAATATGTTCCTAGGTTTTGGTGTACAATCGTTAGGAGTGCAGTGTGCTCTAGCAGAGGCCATATCCCTATAATTAGGAATCCTGGTTTTGTCGTGTGTCTTTTTCCTACCTACCTATAGAAAGTAAGTATGAACCATATCATTAGAACCATACGATTCTTTATGACTATTCCTAGAGTAGTTAGGTGCATTCACCTGATGAGGTTTTGCAGCAGCGGATTCTCTAACTTTAGACAAATCATTTTTCTCATCAACTTGGGAGGCAAACTGTGGTCTTAACATTCTAGGTCATTCAGACGTAAACGCATTCGGTTGTCTAACAACTAAATGGTTTCTAGATGGTTGTAAAGGCGGCTTCCCTAAGATTGATGCTTTGGCAAACTTAGAATCTACGATATTTCCTTTTAACTTTCTAAGTTCATTTTTTAATGCCGCATTTGCAAAAACCTTTTCTTGAATCTGAGCTTTTAAATCAGCATTTTCGACAGACTTTTGATTAATTTGAGATATTAAAGAGTCACTGTTGTCTTTATTCTGAACGCGTGTCTTTTTAATTAAATCATAAAGTTCTTTGTAAGTCTGTTTCAAATGCTCATTTTCTTTATGTAGTTGCTCATTTACTGTAAGTAATTTAGCCACACTGTGTTCTAATTTGATGTTAATAGTTTCAATTACATCTATATCAATTTTAACTTTGGCTTCATTACTTGCTTCCTTCACACTTTTAATTTGATTCTTCAAGTTGCAAATTAGTATGGTTTTGGCCTGTAGCTGAGCTTTTAAATAATTTATCTCAAAAAATTCACGAAACTCAGGAGCATCCTGGTTCTTACATGGTTTGTTACTTTGAAAACTTTCTTCCTTTTGTTGTATAGAAATTTCAAGTGAAATACAATGTTTTTCAAGTATTAAAAACATGCGTGAAAGTTCATTATACGTTTTTTTTTCAATCATTTCTTTTGATTTAACAAGCTCGGCGTTAAGAAAAGGACTTTTTACTTTATATTGTTCAGTATCCTGGTCAATCTCTCCTCCCCTATGACACATATTTGTTGAATCAGGATTGGTATTGCTATCAACCTTTTCCAACAGAAATGTGTCATAACTAGTGTTGTAAAAATCGGCCTAGGCGGCCGATTAATCGACGCCTAAGCGCTAGGCGGGGATTAACTGCCTTGATTTTCACTAATCGGCCTTATTAATCGTTTTGGTCAAAAATCGGTCAACATACCGATTAATCGGATAAAAATCGGCCAAATCGGATAAAAATCGGCTAAATCAGTCAACTCGGTTACGGATAGAAATCGACCACATCGGGGATTAATCGGACAAAGCGGACAAAATTGGCTAAATGGGGAAAATCAGGCATATATTTTCAAAATTTTATAATTTTATATATAAAAAGTCCAATCCGATTAATCCCCGATTAATCGCTAGGCGTTACCCGGCCGCCCAGCTAGTGCCTAGCGATTTTTGCAACCTTGGTCATAACTTTGGTCAGATTGATCAATATGCAGTTGTTCATTAGCAAGGACATTATGTTGAGCAGTCAAATGTACCTTAACAGATGGCACTTGGTCATTTACTGGTCTGATATCAGTATCCACAACATGTGTGATATAAGTCCCTGAACTGCTGCTTGTAATATGCTCATTTGACTTTGTCCTACTGCATTCTGTAACAACTAAACTAGCATCCAATGCTTTACTCGAAACAGCCTTACTCTCTCTTGACTGCATCTGTCTTTCATTCATCCTTCTATCATATTGTCTTTTATGACGTGTTCTTTCAACAAGAGACTTCTTAACATTACCCATGTGTAGGAGTAGTGTTTCTCTAAACTGTTTAACTTTGATTCCAGTCAATTCAGCAAAACGTTTTCCTGTCATTTCACTGTCATAATCCAAGAAGTATTGCCAATCGATGAACTTTTGAAACTGATTGTTGAGCACCCAAAATGCAGCCACGGATTTATCTTCTTGGAATTCATCTTTGTCAAGCTGATTTAGTAATTGATCTACGTAAAGGAACATCGTACTTGTGAAAGTCTCATTATCTTGACCAAAGAGTGTCATGAATGCACGTTCGAATACTCTCTTGGATTTTGATTCATCGTATGAAAGAACCTGTAGAAATGAATGAAGTAGCTAAAAATATGTCATGCAACTTTCCTTTGCTTTGTCTTGCATTTGTTGCAACTGATGCAACTCTCTCTCTTGTCACGAAGAAAAAGTATCTTTCGTTTCCATTTTATTGAAAATTGAAGTGAAAATGATTGTAGGATCTTAAGTAGATGTGTTGTGATTGAAGTTGTGGTTTTAAATGAAATTATACTTCATGGGATTTTATAAATCTATGATTTAAACCGAGAAAGAATTGTGTCTTTCGTGGGATTTTACAAAATCAATAGAAAATTGTGAATGTTAATTGATTTAGATTAAGGTTTGTTTGTGTTGAATTATTATCTTTTAAGTCCTTGATTGTGATTGTAGTTTGAGTTTGTCAAAGTCTGAAGCGGCAAACCTCTATAGAAATGGTCAAGTCTTTAGGGAATTATGACAAACCGCTAACGAGTTTTAAAATCGTCAGAGTAACGTTTAGTAATTAGCTTAGATAAGGTCTTCAATTTGTCCCTGTCACAACTCGCTAAAATGAATGTCAAGTCGCTATATGAAAGTCTCTATCAACTCGCTACTTTGGAAAAATTTAGGCAGCATACCGTTTGAATTTAACCTTGGAAAATTTCTTCAATGTACCTGCTAACTCGCTACTGATAACTCTCTACTTTGCTAACTCTCTACTCTGATAACTCGCTATCTGATAACTCTCTACTTCTGATAACTCTATTGAGCAAAAACCGCCGCCTCTTTTGTGCCAAAACCGCTGCCAAAAATATACCAAACCGCCACCTATAATTGACCAAACCGCTGCGTATAAAAGCAACCCGCCGTTTTCAAATTTGCGTTTTCAAACCGCCGTTTTCAAACTGCCATTTTCAAACCGCCGCCTATAACATCAACCCGCTGCTTATAATACCAAACCGCTGTTTTCAAACCGCCGTTTTCAAACAGCCGTTCTCAAAATGCCATTTTCAGGCCAAACCGCCGGCTATATTTTGATTATTTTAATCAACCCGCATTTGACTTGGTCAACCCGCCGGCTAACTTTTTTCCTCAAAATCCTGATTTTGTCCCTACTTTATGTCAAACCTCCACTTAGAAAATGATATTTTAAGCAACCCTCCACGAAGAACAAAAGCACAATTAAGCATATCAAGCCAAATAAGCTTTTTAACACGAATAAAGGTAGAAAGACATGTATACTAAGATGAATATTTTTTGAAGATTAAACATCCCAATAACAATATTTCTTCGTGGAATCATCAAAAAACGAACCAAACCTTCCACGAAGAACACCAACTTTTTAAGCTTATAATCGGCTTGACTTATGTAAGCCTTGATTAGGAGCTCACTAACTTGTTAACAGTATAAACAAATGAAAGAACAAGATTAACAAACCAATAAGCCCAAAATAATGTTTGAGCCGTGGGCTATTTTTCACCAAAAAGAGCCACGAATTTGATCTTGTTTAACCATAAGAATCAACCACAAATCCACTTAGGCTCTGGTACCAATTGTAGGATCCGAATTCGACACAATCATGAATAGATCTAGAGATAGAAAGTTAGAAGGAGAATGGTTGAGAGAAGAAAAAAATAAAAACACACTAAGAGTGTGTTAAATAAATAAAAAGTTTACATCTTCCAAAGTGAGAAGTATTTATAGACTTACAAAACACCGGGTATTAGTACCCGGTCGATACCGAAATCTAACGTTTAACTAATGAAGTACGAGCTATAATGAACCAATAAAATACACGGGTGAACCGATCTTTTCTAATATTCTAACAAAACATAATAAAATTAAATTAAAACTTACCTAGAAGCTTGAATTCTTCACAAAGCAAAAACCCTAATTTTCTTCTTCCTTTTCTTCTATTCGACCGGTCTCAATAAGGGGGGGGGGTTGGGATTTTGTTTTATATTTATAGGCCACATATTGAGTTCTAGATAATCCCTAATTAGTATTAGATATCAACTAGGTTTCCTTTTTCTTTTCTTTTTCCCTTATCCGACTGATTCCCTCTTTTTTTATTAATTAATTAATTAATTAATTATTAATATTACCTTAAGTTTTTATAAAAACCTTAGCTTATTTGCGCATACCTTTTTGCGTAAACGCAATTTACTATACTTTTCCAAAAATACTTTTCATTTCACAAATTCACTTTCTATAAATAGAAAGTCCCTCAAAAACTCTCATATTTTATCAAACTCATTTCTTCATATCTTACTACAAATACTTAATCTCATCTAATATTACTAACACATAAATACGTATACGTATAATTACTTACACGATAAATCACTAAAACGCTTAAATCACAAAATCATTTCCTTGTCACCAAAAGTGAACGAAATGAACTCCACAATATCCAACGGAAATCCAATCCCAATGAGTACGACACAGCTCATGAAATGGATTATACCAAACTCACATAACTCATAAACGCATATAATACAACATATAATCCACACTACCATATATTGCAATCATATCCATAAGTCCAACCTAACGGTTAGACTACCTCTCAAATCATGTTGTCACACATAAGGCCTTGAGGCTCCAGGGCCACTGCCCTCAAAAGAGGAAGAAACCTGAGTCCAAAAAGACACCCACTGTTGAGCCAAGAGTAAACCACCAAGCAACAAAGATTCTGAGCAATCCACTCAGTCTCCCTCCATCGCACAGTACCTGAACCCCAAGATCTGAGTAAGAAACATACAACTCGATGGTACGGGATGCCTTCACATAACTCATGAGGCACTCGTAAATCACAAACTTTACCTGAGGGTAAAAAATCTGATCCCAAAGACTCAGTGGGAAACATACAACCCATTGATACGGGATTGCCTTCCACGGTTTCTGATGAAGGTGCGGCTAAAACCACGTCGTTATCTGAAGGGCCACGTGGGGACAAAGACACAAAGGATTGAACCACCCGCTGATATGAAACCATAAACCAATCTGTGCTGATCCCTATCAGGAATTGATGCTAAGTACCAGCTGACCAGAACCCAGTCAGCTCGATTAAGGTATCAGTCCTGACCAAAACAAAGCAAGACTTCTTTATGAAGCAGTCGGATACTCAAAACCCTGCAACTCAACACCTTAGCTAGATGTTCACCTTTCAACTACTTAAGGATTGAAAATGGACTCCAAGAAAGTATGCATTTGCTTGAGTAAAGAAGACATTGAAGGAAAACACTCAGACTGTAGCAGAACATCATCTCCACCAACCAAACAGACAACTTAACCACTCTGCTCAAGACACCAAAATCAGACTATGACTCTTCAAGTCCTGAACTCAAAAGAAATACGATAATATTCTGCAACACACGAAAGACAACTGGTAAAGTATCTAGAAAAGTTATCCCCAAGTGGTTGATTAACAGGCTAACCTGAAGAGCAGTGGGAAAAACCATAAAGAAGATCGCAGTCTCTTATGCTGACCTTTGAATGGCCTCTATGAGGATGTAATGATGAGAAATGTTGATCATAAAGAACAAACTAAAAGCTTGTTCAGGCAACCATGGAGCCCACACTGACAAACATAAAGCACTGACAAAAAAGGGCAAATCTTGCTCAAGGCTTTAAACGAGGTCACTAAACTCTCAAAGTCATTCAGGATGCTATTAAAGAAGATCTTGCACTTAACAAAAAAGTGTTAGAAGCCACTGAATCCTACACAACACATTCTACCAACATATCTGAACTCTTCTCTCTGGCCAAGACTTTTGATTCCCTGGTCCTTAAAGTTCTTGTTTAAACTATGAATCTACTCTTATGCTCAAATTACACTTTTAAACGTGGGCTAAGTCTTTTACATTCATGACCTGGAATGTTGACCTCAGACTTATAAAGATTGAGCACACTCAGGCTCTTATGCAGGTAGATCTCTCATCCCTCAAGTCAGACTCTTCAAAACTCAAATCAATGATGAAGTAATTATTATCATTCAAGGTCAGTTTTCAACCCCCCCTCAAGCAGTACCAACAAACAACTCTGCCATCACTAAGGGCCAACAAATGTGGGTAGAATGTCACACAGGCTGACACTGAAAAACCTCATTATCACACTGAGGGAGCATGTTAGCTAATGGGATGATGATGACTAAGAGCCTAATCGACAAAGCTAAGGAAAACAACTCAACTGTCAAGGCCCACTAAAACTTAACCATCACTACAATCATAAAGTATACCCAGCCGAAAGGGTTTGTTTTTCCTCAAAGCACCCAAAGATTGATAAAGGAAAAGAAAATTGTAATAGATGATGAATCTCTAGTGAAGCCCGTCCTGCATCAAAAGTGGTTACCGAAAGGAACCCTGATAAACCTATTAGAGATCCTTACGATGATAAAATGGGAAAGATGTATCATCTCACAAATGAGGAACTCAAAGAACACTTAGAAAAAGACAAAATCAAGAAGGCTGCTGAAGAAGCAAAGAGGCTTGAAATGACAAAGACTAAAGTAATCAAAATTGTTCAAGAAGAGGCTGAGAAGATTAAATTGATCCCAAGAAAATCATCAGTGCAAAGGCAGGGTGAAAAGGTTCAAGATGCTACAGGATGCTGAAATGCAATTTCACAGAGGCAACAACACTGAAAAAACCCAAAAGGCTGATGTAGCTCAACAAAAAGATAGCTGCGCAATACAAGTGACCATCTCTAGCAGACATCAAGCCTGAGCCTATCACAGATGTGAAAATTCATCCCAAATCTAAGCCTGCAATACTCACTGTCTATAGGAACAATGACAAGAGAAACTTTGATGTTCATAAGCCATTTAAGTTATCTGATTTTGGACTCACTGAGTTGGATAAATTGGGTCCAATCATTCAGAAGAAAAATAAAACCATAGTTAAAGATCTGATGACATCCTTGGGAAAGAGGTACAAAAGATTGAAACAGATCTCTAAGAGCTAGAATTCAGTCTGCTTCTCCCAGCTCTTTATCCCTAAACAAATCAATCTCAGGCCTCAGGAAGAAAGATGATACACATGGACCGGAACCTATTTCAAATGCCTGTGGAATTCCAAAGAAGTCCCCCTGAAGGTGTTCCATTCGAAACAATATGGTCATTGAATAAGCCATCCAAGATGAATGATATTTCACAGGTTGAAATGATTCTCTGGAATCATAACTTAGAAATAGGCCTCAATGATCAAGTCCCTAGAGAATGTCGATTCTCCTGAAGCTAAAGAAGTTGTTTGTTGAGTCACCCTGACCGAAGAGAAGCCTTTCAGTCTAAGAAGTGAAGTTAGAATTTGTTTGGATACAATTTAGACTAATTACTCCTGTTGTAATTTATAATCTTTGTAATAGATGATAGGGTTCCGTAAAACTGTTTAATGAAAAGTATTTCTAGAGGACTCAGCAGTATACCCTAAATAAACTTTCTAGAAACTCAGTTGAGAAGAAGCTGTAGTTACTTCACTCACACTAAAAAACACTAGGCTATATTATTTCCAAATAGCTGGGGGATTGTTAGGCCTATTCAGTGCCATAAATGGATCTTTCACTAGGATTTGAATACAAAATATCCTAGTGTTAATAACCTTAACTTTCAAGGTCACGAGTGAATAGTCACTTCGGTAGTTGCCTTCATCCCGAGTCTACAATAAAAAAAAAAAAAGAAATTCTCTAACATTCAGTGAGGCTGTTCTCAGTAAAATGAATCATGAGCCAAATAGAAGTGGGATGGTTTTATGTGATTGTGGCATAACTCACGAAACCCTATACGATCTCCACAACTAGAAGACCTTGAGACGAAGACCTGAAGTTACAGGATAGTTTGAAACAGATAAGTCCAATCTCTTATCTGCCTGAAGTCAAATTATCCTGAATAAGGTATGAAGACAAAGGTCAAGTCATCAACTGACCATCAGAAAAAGTATAGTTTGTCTATACTTAGATAGAATAGTAATAGAGACAGAAGGTGTACAATATGTACAAACATATTAGCATTGGACACTACTATCACCCATGTGGGTATACCCTACTATGTAGTGATAAAAATCAAACGTCTTGTAAAAGGATATTTGAAGGTTTGTGCATTTAAAGTAGTATCTTTCACAAACACCTACTCCTCCAAATCTACTAAGTCCTTGAGTGGGCTTAGTTGATTAGCATAGTAGTCAGCTTTGCATAACACTTTAGGTTTATGCAAGTTGTTAGTGAGGAGATCACACACACACACACATTGTCATTCAATCTCTATTGTAGTTCCGCATACAATGAGGTATAATTCTTAATAAAAAGAGTTAACGTTGAAAAGTTATTTTGTGTCTTTGTTTGTCTTTACTTACACAAAACATTTTCAAAAACAAATACATTACTTTACGTGCACATGTCATGGTTAGTGAAGCTTACTTTGTAGTATTGTTCAATAACAAAGAGGGTACAATAGTAAGCCCTTCCGGGTTGTTGCGCCGTAAAAAGTGATATGGACCTTGTCTTTTTTAGTACAAAAAAGTTATGGCGTAAGTACATCGGTCCACTTACCCGCAATTAAGTCTGTCTAAGCAAGTGTTTGTTTTCTAAGTTTTTTTTCTTTCTTTCCGCGTCTTTTTGTTCTAATGCTCAAATATCACCTAATAACAAAATATGATGCAATTAAGTACATATTTATATAAACAAATGTGAGCATTTAACATGGGAAAATGATATCAAAATATAGACATTATTTGATGTTATCATCACTCTTGTCACCTTTCAACCCATTTTTCAAGTTGCTAAAAGTTACAAAACTGATCTTCAACTTTTACTTATTTACGACTTTTTTAAATAACAAACTTTATTCATCAAATATGAAACGTATATATAACGATTTCATACGAAAAAAAAAGTCATACAAAAAAGATCGTACAATTGGATAAAAACGACTCAATATGCAACCGACAGCTCACAAGCTTCGTGTTTCACATTTAAAAAAAAGTTCTTGTATAGGATGTAAAAAATGCAACCCTTAAGTTATCTAAAAGTTACAAAACCGAAACTAACTTTTAACCTATGTTAACACTTTTTATATAACAAACTTTATTTATCAATATGTAATGCATATCTATCGATTCATTCGTTGAAAAAAAAATGTCCCTGAAAATTATCGTCGAATTACAACAAAACGAGCCTCAAATATGCAACAATGTTCGGACATGCGTACGATTTTATAAAAATGTTAAGTTTAATAATTATATATTTATTATATTATATAAATATAAAATATATATAGTAATATATCAATATAGATATAAATATAATAATTTAATAATATTACGAAATAGTATTTGAGTTAATCGTTTTGAAAGATGAGTACTAAAAAAATGACCAAATAGTACTCGAACGAATCCGTTTCCGATTGCAAAAATATTACCGCGCACTACTCGCGACTTTTGGAAAACCCTTGTTTTGTTTAACGGTTTGGTAGTAAACAGTGACGCAAGACCAGGAATATTAGTATAACTATTCTAATGCCGGTTACTGGAAAAAGCCCCCCCCACCCCCCCCCCCCCCCCCCCCCCCCCACACGAGAAGAAAATATATAATATCCATTTCAAACATCCAATAGAATATACAAAACACAAAAAATGAAACAGATATTTAAGATTGTGATTCTTTTAATTAGTTGCAATCTATTTGTGTCTTTAGAAGGTGTGAGATTATTAAACTCTGATGATGATGATAATGAGTGTAAAGCATGGCTTGTTCAGTCTATACCCACAGATATGCCTCAACTACCTCTTGTTCCTGGTGTTCTTGGCCACTGGTAACTTACTTTTTATTAAATGTTACAGTATATCTTTACATAATGTTGTCTGAGTTAAATGTGATTAAGCTGTTAGTTCTAAATGTTTCTATTGTTTGAAAATTATTATTAATGCTAAGAGCACTAGGTGTCCATGAGTCATAGGGCTCTTATAGTCGTATTATATCAAAATATTGTCCGCGGCAGCACGTTTCACCTTATAAGTGAGAGACCTGATAATTAAACCCAATGGGCTTTTGTGTCTCAAGCGGTAACACATGTGTGTGAGAAGCTCCCCAAACAAATGTGTTTGTGTTCAAGTCCTGCTTAGACGTGTCATATAGATTGATGTTATAATTGTGTAGATAAATAGTTTGCCGTTTTAAAAAACCCATAAACACCATCCAACCTCCATCCGTAAAGTTGGGGGAGGGGTGTCGGCTGGTGTTATTAAGGCACCACCAACCCTATAACACCCCGTGCTCTAATAGATTGTGTTGTCTTTATTATTCAGCATTTATTTTTTGTGACTAACGGAGTAAATGGATCATTCCAATTGCATATAAGTTTGGATAAGTGGACAAATCCTCCCGTCCCCTTGAGACTGAGCGAGGGCGAGGGTTCGATCCAAAAAGAGGCCGCAGGTCCTCAGCCTCTCTACCTTGGGAAGAGTAAGGTTGACTGTCATCTCACCTCCTCCATATCGCTGGAAGACGGGATTGGTACCATTGAATTGATTTATTCCCAATTTGCAAATTTGACCTCACAAAGTCAAACAGGGAATATGACATGACTGCTGACATTGCTTCTTTGATTAGTAGGGTGTCGGCGACTTGAGCTTAGCTCGAAAAAAAGTGTGTCGCAAAATTAGATCGGATTCAACTTGCCTGATAGCTAGTTAGTTATATACTGTGCCTAACGAGTGTACTTCCTAATTGGTATGGTATCTTGTGTAACTGGTTTATGTGCTAGAATATTGTATAGTAACTAACATTCAAGCTAATCGAGGTCAATCGTATAAACTAGCCAGTTAAGCGCTCTGATCATTTCAAATAACTCAAGCTCAAGTCAGAAAATCAATAATGAAATATTTAAGCTAGATCCAAGCCCCCAAGTGTCCTACTCTTCAGCTCGCCTTATTAACGCCCTAACTAGTTTCCAGTATTTACATTAAACTAGTTTCACTGCCATCGTGCTTTAGAACACCGAAACTAAGGTGCTCCTACCAGTGTTTCACCTTGTTCTGTGCTTTGATACACATCTCAACATATCTCTCAGCTTCTATAGAGAATTGCATAACAAGTTATGATTTTAGTCGCACAGTGACTTTAGTTTCACAAGTCATCATAACAACTGATGTGAATATTGTTAATGCATATGCTCAGCGGACGTTCTTAGATGGTTAGCTGGAAATGCATCCCACAACCTAGACATAATGGCACAATACTGGCAACTAGTAGCACATCCCGACGATCCTAATTCCGGGGATTACGGATACTCCAAAGAAGAAATGCAAAGCTTCGGTTCTAATGATGGTGCAAGTGTATATAAATCTATTGAAGAAGCTGCTGATCGTAATGTCCAAGTTATGTATAACTTCTGCAGCTTTTATAATCCTTTAATCACCCTTAACTCTTTAACTAACAACAAACTTCAATACTATTTCAGACTTCTGCACATCAAGGGAGTATATCCTGATTACACTCGAGAACCCTCTGATCTCGCTTCAGGAAGGCCAAATGTCAAGAAGTAACTTTGCAATTAGTGATTGTTATGAATCAGGTGTGCTCAATGCTAAAGATGTTGGATATCAGATTCTCGACATGTTTTTAGATTGGATCTGCTAACAATGACTGAAGTCTCTTACTCATAGTATATTATTATTTGCTAAGCGATCGGATGAACGATATGTATTTAGGTTTAGTACTAAATGTTTGAATTTATAGGTGAAGAAGTTGGAATCCAATCTAGCTGACTGACCGAAAATAGCAAAAACAAGTTGAAGTCTTTTATAACAACTTGTGGAAAACTGGATTTTATGAATCATTCGATTTACAAGAAATATATGGATGACAAATGGCAGATCAGTAGAACGGTACCTTGCTGGTCGCATTTCATACCACATAAAAAAAGATGCAAGTATGTTATTTAACACTGTCAATTAGATCTGGTACTTAAAAAAAGTTGATTTTTGTATCAAATTCTTGACATTAGTATTTGCTGCAGATCTCCTCTTCCTCGTTATGTGGATGTTCATCACACAGCCGGATATCCAATGATAACAGACCCTTCACATTTTCATAAACCGATTCAAAACTCCGATGCAATTATTCAGTCAAATCGAAGGCTCATTGAGTTTATCCTCTCTACGCTCCTCCAAGTGATTATTCTCTTCGACAAATATTTCTATTTCCATATAATGTACAACGGCTGATGGGCTTTATCAATTTAAGGATGCATACTTGAATTGCAGATTTTGTTAAGAAATACCAAGCAGACGAACAAGCCATGGGTGGAAAACTATTAAATCTGTAACAGAATGGTGAAACTGTAGCGAATATAGTACCATGATTGGCTTTCAATCTGAATAGCATCACAAACCGAGTAACTGTCATCTTTATCTACACAAATACAAGGTAAATCATGAACAGATACAATCAATTAATAGGTTTTTGTTATTAAGATCGAGGTTATTATAAATGCAGTGTATCTCTCGGAAGGCATGCTAAAGTGGAAAATAATTGTAGCATACTGGGCACATTTATAGACAACACAAGACCCTATATTTGAAGTCTCATTCTTATATTCCAATAAGCTATGCTCTTTCTCACCATACAACCATCTGCTCAGTAAAATAGAGATAAAATACTATATAGGTTTCCAAGTTTAATTCGACTGGCTGCTATTATAATTGAACAGTACAGAACAAGTATCCTCAGTTTAACTAGAGTTAACCATGGGAAAGTATGCAAGTTAGTGGGACAAGCGAGCACATATGGGACGAGTAATTTGATTGGATCTTTGTATGCAACAGTTGGTGTTAGTATTGGACCGTATAATCGAATGTGGCGCAGCTTCAACAAATATGTATGCTGACTGGAATTCGCCTTATGCTGTTCCAGTTGAACCATTGCAGGATGGGCATGCTTATTCGAGCTGAGTAGTTGATATAGTCCCTCTGCTTATGAATAAAACAGGCATAGTGCATTAGGAAATGGATTTTTCGTAAGTAGTCATTAGCTTCTTTCAATTGTTTGTTACTATAGATGACATTACATTGGAATTTTTAGTAGAGTATTGGCTTGAAAGCACCAATAGACTTGTGAAAGAAATGCAACTGGCAAAACACTCTTACGGCTACTGTAACTCCATAATAAATCACACCTATATACAGTACGTGTCTAACCGAGACTTTAATCTACAACCGATTGGTTGATGGGCTACCCACATGTGTACCCTCGTCCTCTGGTCATTCATTTATATCTTTTGTAGTTTTGTACAAGAGTAAATTGCATAAATCGTCCTTAAAGTTTGGCCAAATTGCATGTTTCGTCCCAAAACTTACAAAATGCAAGTATCGCCTGTGGAAACCTTTGGTGCAAGTACGTCCTGCAGGGAACGATACTTGCACCAAAGGTTTTGCCAAAGGTTTCCCACAGGGACATACTTTGCACCAAAGGTTTCCCACAGGGACGATCCATGCACTTTCGAACTTAGAGGACGAAACATGCAATTTGCCAACTTTAAGACGATTTATGCAATTTACTCTTGTACAAAACTACAAAGTATAAATGAATGAACCCATAGAGAGGTACCATGTGGGTAGCCCAGCCAACCAAATCGTTGTAGATAAAGTCTCGGTTAGACCACTGTACTGTAAATAGGTGTATTATTATGAGATTACAGTAGCCGTAAGAGTGTTTTGCCAGTGCATTTCTTCACAAGTCCTATTGTGCTTTCAGCAATACTCTACTAAAATTCATGTAATGTCATCTATAGTAACAAACAATTGAAAGAAGCTAATGACTACTTACGAAAAATCCATTTCCTAATGCACTATGCCTGTTTTATTCATAAGCAGAGGGACTATATCAACTACTCAGCTCGAATAAGCATGCCCATCCTGCAATGGTTCAACTGGAACAGCATAAGGCGAATTCCAGTCAGCATCAAATATTTGCTGAAGCTGCGCCACAATTCCAGGATTATACGTCCCAAAACTAACACCAACTGTTGCATAAAAGTAATCCCACATCAAATTACTCGTCCCAATATGTGCTCGCTTGTCACTAACTGCATACTTTCCATGGTTAACTCTAGTGAAACCGGGATACTTGTTTCCTGTACTTGTTCCATTAATAATAGCAGGCCCAGTCGAATTAAAATCTGGAACCATATAGTATTTTATCTCTATTTTACCGGAGCAGTGGTTGTATGGTGAAGAAGAGCATAGATTATTGGAATATAAAAGAGACTTCAAATATACGTCTGTGTTGTCTATAAAATGTGCCCAGTATGCTACAAGTATTTTCACTTTAGCATGCTTTGAGAATACCACCTGCATTTATAAATTCGATCTTAA
Organism: Tanacetum coccineum; assembly: GCA_026074375.1. Taxonomy (NCBI): domain Eukaryota; kingdom Viridiplantae; phylum Streptophyta; class Magnoliopsida; order Asterales; family Asteraceae; genus Tanacetum; species Tanacetum coccineum. Next base: position 14,714 of record BQNB010078492.1, read on the forward strand.
TAACAAAAACCTATTAATTAGATTGTAGCTGTCATGAATTACCTCTGATATTGCTGTAGATAAAGATGACCAGTACACGGTTTGTGATGCGTATTCAGATTGACCAAGCCAATCCATGGTACTAATTCGCACAGTTTCACCATCTGTTACAGATTTAATAGTTTCCACCCATGCTTGTTCGTCTGCTTGGTATTTCTTAAACAAAAGCTGCAATTCACAAGTCATGCCATCCATATAAATTGATAAAGCATCAGCGTGTACATATATGGAACATAGAAATATTTTGAAACGCAGAGAATCTCACCTCTGAGGAGCGAAAGAGAGATAACTCAATGGAGCCTCGAATTTGCGAATAATTGCATCCGGGGTTTGAATCGGTTTATGAAAATGTGAGGTCTGTTATCATGGAATCCGGCTGTGTGATGAACATCCACATAACGAGGAAGAGGAGATCTGCAGCAAATACTAACGTCAAGAATTTGATACAAAAATCAACTTTTTTTCAGTACCAGATCTAATTGACAGTGTTAAATAACATACTTGCATCTTTTTTTATGTGGTATGAAATGCGACCAGCAAGGTACCGTTCTACTGATCTGCCATTGCTCATCCCATATCTTTCTTGTAAAATCCGAATGATTCATAAATCCAAGTTTCCACAAGTTGTTATAAAAGACTTCAACTTTTTTTGCTATTTTCGGACAGTCAGCTAGATAGATTCCAACTTCCTTCACCTATAAATTCAAACATTAGTACAAACCTAAATACATATCGTTCATCCGTCGCTTAGCTAAATAATAATATACCTGAGTAAGAGACTTCCAGTCATTGTTAGCAGATCCAATATAAACATGTCGAGAATCTGATATCCAAACTTTAGCATGAAGCACACCTGATTCAAACCAATCACTAATCAGCAAAGTTACATTCTTGACATTTGGCCTTCCTGAAGCGAGATCAGAGGGTTCTCGAGTGTAATCAGGATATACTCCTGAATGCTGCAGAAGTCTGAAATATGTATAAGAAAGGTTATTGTTAGTTAAAGTGTTAAGGGTGAATTAAAGGATATAAAAGCTGCAGTACTATACCTAACATTGACATTACGATCAGCAGCTTCTTCAATAGATTTAATATACACATGCACCATCATTAAGAACGAAGCTTTGCATTCTTCTTGGAGTACCGAAATCCCCCCGAATTCGACGTCGGAATGTCTACTAGTTGCCAGAATTGTCCATATTCTAGGTTTGTGGTAATGCATTTCCAGCTAACCATCTAAGAACGTCCGCTGACATATCATTAACAAATTCACATCATTGTTATGAATGACTAGTAAACAAAGTCACCGCGACAAAAATCATAACTTGTTATGCAAATCTATATAGAAGATGAGAGATATGTTAGATGTGTATCAAAGCAGAACAAGGTGAACACATGGAAGGAAGCACTAGTTTCGGTGTCTAAAGCAACGAGGCAGTGAAAATAGTTTAATGTAAATACTGGAAACTAGTTAGGGCGTTAATAAGGTGAGCTGAAGAGTAGGACACTTGGGGGCTTGGATCTAGCTTAAATATTTCATTATTGATTTTCTGACTTGAGCTTGAGTTATTTGAAATGATCAGAGCGCTAACTGCTAGTTTATACGATTACCTCGATAGCTTTGAATGTTAGTTACGATACAATTTCTAGCACATAAACCATTACTACAAGATACCATACATTATGAAGTACACTCTTAGCACAGTATAAACTAACTAGCTATCAGCAAGTAATCCAATCAATTTGCGACACACTTTTTCGAGCTAAGCTCAAGTCCGCCGACACCCACTAATCATAGAAGCAATGTCAGCATCATGTCATATTCCCTGTTTTGACTGTTGTGATCAATTAGCAAATTGGAATAATATCAAACAATGGTAACCATCCCGTCTTCCACGCGATATGAGAGGAGATATGCAGACAACCTTTACTCATACCCGAAGTAGAGAGCTGAAGGACCTCGCCTTTTTGTGGATCGAACCTCGCCCCTCGCCTCAGTCTCCAAAGGAACGGGAGATTTTCCAACTTATCCAACACCCTCTTCATATGCAAATTGAATGACTCATTTAATCCTTAAGTCACAACAATAACTGCTGAATAATAAAACCACCAACAATCTAAATTAGAGCACAGTGTATAGGTTGGGTGTGCCCTAAAACACCAGCCGGACACGCCCTCCCCCCAACTTACCGATGGAAGATGGTTTGAATGTGTTATTTGGGTATTTTTAAAAAAAACGCAAACTATTTATCTCACACAATATACACATCAATCTATCTGACACGTCCTAAGCAGGACTTGAACCCACAACCATTTGGTTGGGGAGCTTCTCACACAACATGTGTTACCGTTGAGACACAAGCCCATTGGGTTTAATTACAGGTTCTCACTTATAAGTGAAAAGTGCTGCCGCGACAATACTTTTTGATATAATACGACTATAAGAGCCCTATGACTCATGGACACCTAGTGCTCTTAGCATTAATAATCATTTTCAAACAATAGAAACATTTAGAACTAACAGCTTAATCACATTTAACTCAGACAACATTATGTAAAGATATACTGTAACACCTAATAAAAAGTTAGTTACCAGTGGCAAGAACACCAGGAACAAGAGGTAGTTGAGGCATATCTGTGGGTATAGACTGAACAAGCCATGCTTTATCACTCATTATCATCATCATCAAGTTTAAATATCTCGACACCTTCTAAACACACAAATAGATGAGCAACTTATTAACAGAATCACAATCTTAAATATCTGTGTTCTTTTTTGTGTTTAGTATATGTCTAATGATATTGAAAATGGATATTATCAATCATTTTCATCTCTTTGACTTTTCCCAGATAACCCGAATAGAATAGTTAATACAATATTCCTGTCTTTTTTTTTTTTTTTTTTTTTTTTTTTTTTTTTTGCGTCACTGTTTACTACCAAATCCGTAAACAAAACAAACGGGTTTCCAAAACCGTCGCGGAGTGCGCGGTATTATTTTTGCAACGGAACGATATCGCCGAGTACTATTTGTCATTTTTTAGAACTCATCTTTCAACAAACCGATAAACTCAAATACTATTTCGTAAATATTTTAATATATAATATTATATATATATATATATAAAATATATATATATATATATATATATATATATATATAATATTAAACAACACAATTTTTATAAAATCGTACGCAGTCCGAAACATTGCAATATTGAGCTCGTTTTTGTTTTGTAATTCGATCGATATTTTCAGTACATTTTTTTCACGAATGAATCGATAGAGATGCATTAGATATTTGATAATAAAGTTTGCATATCAAAAGTCGTAATAGGTAAAAGTATCAAGGTGTTTTGTAACTTTTAGCATACATAGGGTGCATTTTTACAATCCTATAAATGAACTTTTTTTTAACTGTGAAACACGTAGCCCTATGTGGCTGTCGCGTTGCAATATTGAGCTCGTTTTTTATCCCAATTCGACGATCTTTTGAATGACATTTTTTTTCCGTATGAATCGATATATATACGTTTCATATTTGATGAATAAAGTTTGTTATTTAAAAAAGTCGTAAATAAGTAAAGTCTGAAGATCGTTTGTAGCTTTTGCAACTTGAAAAATGGTTGAAAGGTGACAAGAGTGATGAAAACAGCAAATAATGTCCAATATTTTTGATATCAATTATCCCATGTTTAAATCTCACATTTGTTTAAATAAATAGTACTTAAATGCTTCATATTTTTGTATTAGGTGATAATTTGAGCATTAGAAAAAAGACGCTGAAAGAAAAGAAAACTTAAAGAAAAACAAACAACTTGCTAGACCAGACTTAATTGCGGCGTAAGTGACCCGATGTACTTACGCCATAACCTTTTTTGTTACTAAAAAAGACCAAGTCCAATCATCACTTATTACGGCGCAACAACCCCGGAAGGGTTACTATTGTTCCTCTTTGTTATTGAACAATAACTACAAAGTTAAGCTTCACTAACCCATGACATGTAAGTAAAGTAATGTAATAGTTTTTTGAAAATGTTTTTGGAAGTAAAGACAAACAAAGACACAAAATAACATTTCAACGTTAACGTCTTTTTATTAAGAATTATACCTCCATTGTATGCGGAACTACCAATAGAGAATGATGACAAGTGAGTGTGTGTGTTGATCTCCTCACTAACAACTTGCATAAACCTAAAGTGTTTATGCAAAGCTGACTACTTATGCTAAGTCAACTAAGCCCACTCAAGGACTAGTAGATTTGGAGTAGTAGGTTGGTTCGTGAAAATACTACTATAAATGCACAAACTTCACATACTCCTTTACAAGACGTTTGCTATTTATACTACATAGGTAGGGTCATACCCACATGGGTGATAAGTACGTGTCCCAATGCTAATAAGTTTGTACATATTGTACACCTTTGTCTCTATTACAATTCTACTCTAAGTATAAGACAAACATACTTTCTAAGGTCAGTTGATGACTCTGACCTTGTCTTCATACCCTATTCAGGATAAATTTGACTTCAGGCAGATAGAGCTTTTGGACTTATCTATTTCAAACTATCCTGCCTAATCCTTCAGTCTTCTCTTCAAGGTCTTCTAGTTAGATGGAAGATCGTATAGGGTTCAGTGAGTCTATTGCCACAACTCACTAAACCCATCACCTTCTTCTTTGGCTCATGATTCATTTACTGAGAACCGCCTCACTGAATGTTAGAGTCTTTGTGTAGCATCATCATATGGTACATCAGTGAAGTCTACACCTTCCAGTCTTAGACAAATATCAAGAATCGTCCTAAAGACATCAGCATTGACCACATACTTCTTGTTGGCTAAGAGGAATTCATAAGAATCTATGCATTGAACCTTCTTGATAGAGTATCAGAACTGCTGCATAAAGATTTCTAGGACATCTACAGAGATAGTGAAAGCCTTGAAGCATGAGGAGTTCTTAATAAGATCAATGACCACTTGAAATGTCTTTACCTTATGTGACACTATAGTTTCCCGTCTAACATTAGTAGAGCTAATCTTAACTCTCTCAGTGAATGGAACCTATTTTTCATCACGAGCAGCAACTTGTTATGTTTCTTGAGGATTCATGATTCTGCTTTAGAATAACAATATAGTTTATATACACAACAGATATATTTTACTGATTAGCTTGGTTATCCTTGATGATATGATTGATCTATGATTATGTTTCATGCAAACGTAAAAAAATTACTACACTTTATGAATAAGTCAAGTAAGGTTAATTGTCACAGTCAACAGAAATAGTCAACAAGACATTTTCAAGGGAGCTTAGGGCACACATTCAATCAAAGAGCAAATAATGAACATTCAAGCATAGCAAGTTATGAAACATAACACCATAAGAAGGTATTACACAAATTTTAAAAAATTTGGGAAGAGTTTCCTTTTATATTTTGACATGTTTCGCTCGAAATGTGTCACACCTCGTAAATTTCAGGTCAATATTTTAACCTATTCCGATCATTATTTTGAATTTTACCTGTTACATTTGAATTTAACCTAAAACTGAGACGTTATCCCGCGTAAATCTGAAAAACATCATCGGACGCGTTTCGGATCCGGATATTGATTAGTCTAGATATTATATGCATTATTTTATCTTTTCTAAGTGTTTCGTGGTTTACGATCACTTCCGATATTTATTTTTATGGTTTAGCGTATTAATTACGTTTTTCGCGTTTTTGATCAAACAAAACCCCGGAAACCCAAAATATTTTCATGTAAACTCTAGTTATCGTTTGTCTTGAGTTTGTGAGTCAAAAATTTTGTGGTTATCCCCCTTACTCAATCCACACGCATACATGCACACTCTTAATTAAATCAAGTTGAATTTTTCTCCTTTATTTTGAAATTGATCATGCATGTGTAGGACAGTGACATCTTTGTTTTACCCTTCCATGTACCCAACACATCCTTACACAATCTTTGTTACCTTGCATGGTGAGGACCACAATAGCACTAATGAAATCTTGAATTAATTAAGCAAGCTTGGAGCCAAAGAAAAACCATGAACCCCCTACTCCTTTTTCTTTGTTCAAACGGACACACCACAAGGACTATATGGTCCTTGGTTTCACACTTTTGCTAACCATGGTTACATGTAGCCAAGACCTTAAACCCTACTTCACATCCTATAAATACCACCTTATATATAACTTAGGGTTCTTATTCATTTGCAAGCCCTAAAAGTTTTTCTCTCTTCCCTTTTTCTTCTCCTTTCTCACGACACACACACACATATACTTTCCATATTTTTGATTTCTATCAAGATTCATTCATTCCAATATCATTTCTAATAATATATAAGGGTGTTCCAAGAGTTTGATCATTGTTTTCAAGGTTTTCTAAAGATTTCAAGAGTTAGGGTTTTGATATTTCAAGAGGGTTTTGCAAGATTATTTGGGGTTTATAGATCTATGGATTTTAGGTTAGATATTGTGTGTTTCTTGACTCATCTTATTATTGTAAGTGTTCTATTCTATCTCTTGTGATTTCTTTATGGTTCTTATGCAATATTAAGGCTTATGTGTTTGTGGTTTGTGAATATAAACAAGTTAAAACATAAACTAGTATTGTTTTATGATTCTTTGATATAACAAAAAGTTTGGTTGTGAGTATGAGTAATCATGAGTGTTGCAACAATAGACATCTTAGGATTAGATTAGTATTGATTGTGGTTTAGATGGTGAACCATTGGTTTGTTTAGTAGTGAATGGGGCTAGGCTAGAATAGGCACTATTGTGAAGTTTGGAGGAGTTTTGGGAGCATTTACGAAAAATATGGTTGCTGATCTGATTTTGTTTAAAGGTTTTGGGCGACTTAAAAATGTTTCCATTAGTCAAGAAAGTAGTTTTTACAGAGCTTATTTTGTATAGATAAGTTTTCATATGTCGAACACTAAAACGGATTTAAAACGACCAAGTTATGACGAAATGAATTTTGGAACACTTTTTAGAAACATAACAAATGAAGTTGTTGATGTGAATAGTAATTAGGTTTTTGGACACTTTCGGACATTTTTAAGTTTTTAAAACATTGGTGAAACATATAGAAACATTAGTGTATTGATTGAAAATACTAGAAACGTCATAAAGGATATTATGGAATGCCGAATGTTATAAAAGCGTAAGACTTCTAAAAATAGTAACTTTTGAGATAAGTCGTCGAGACGGATGTAAAAGTTAGGCGTCTAGGTATTGATAAAGCGTTTTCGGAAATATGGATTTAACAAAATATAGGGGACGGTATTAATGTCTTGAAACTTAGAACTTTCCTAAAATAGAAAGCTTCCTAAAATAGTAACTTTTAGTAAACTGTGGCGTATTTTAATCATGAATATTTTGTCATCATAACGACACCATGTTTCTAAATAAGACACAAACACATATAGGTGCTTTCTTGCCACTTTTGGTTTCGTATATCATACCTTAGTCCTAAGGCGCGTCATTCCTCTAGGTGACGGCTAGGATTGTGTATCATCCTTCTCTTACGTGATTATCATTTGCTCATCGCTCTAAGATGAGTTTATAGCCCCACTTTTTACTCATTTTGAATAAATGTTTTACAACTTTGGGATGAGAAACATTGCTTGTTTTTAAACTTTAGACACAAGTGTTTTCAGTTATCATTTCCTGTTTACGTGTTGCCTAAGTAGCTATTAGGCCACTATCATGCCCGAACCATCATGAACCGTTAACTACCTATGACCAATGGGATTGGTTAAGTAAGCCCGAATGTTATAAATAGATCTATTTGGGACTAATTATCCCTATCCGGGTAAGCAAGCACTTACTTGTTTTTGTGTCGATGAACAAACGGATTTATTTCATGTCGGGAATTCTTTAGGGTATCTTGGTTAGACATCTGTAGGGGAATATTATCACCTGCATATTATACGTATCTCCTAATTTAGCATCGATGTCATGAGCTTAGCACAACGTAAATACTTTTCATGTGATATTGTATCTGTTATAATAGTCACATCACTTACTTTTAAAAAAATCTTGTGGTCATCTACATTACAACAATTCAAACCTATGAATTCACCAACTTATTTTGACTGTTTTAAATGCATGTTTTCTTAGGTGGCATAGCTGGATTGTTCTTGAAAAATGCTATTTTGATGTTGCATGCAATATAGGTGTCCTTTAAGAAAGTTTATCTTTAATCCTAAATACTCGTTGTCTTAAAAACATGTTATGATACCGCTCATTTTCCTAAAGCTTCCCTAAAAATTTCCATTTATGTCGGAGAATAATGTAAGGCTTATTTTGTTTAAATCAGAAGCAATGATTATGTTTTATCAAAACGTCTATATAATGGTTGTTTACTAATCTTTGCGATGTATGCAATGACGTTACGCCCATGGACACGTATATCCGTCCAGCGCCCCGTTTGATGTGTTACAGATTGGTATCCGAGCCAAGGTTATTAGAAAACCTGGTAGCTTATATACTAGGTCTGGTCTATAACCAGTATGTGATCCTACGTGCTTTTACCTTCTTACATATATATCTAATAATAATAGCATTATATAATATTATATATATATATAAATACTATATTAATATAATATATATAGAATATTATATATAGAGTTTGTGGGTAAAAATAAAAAAGAAATTATAATAAAAAGGGTAGGAAGGATCCACACGCTGCCAATGACCTGTCCTTCCAACCCCACCCTAAAATTATAAACACATTGGTATATTTTTTCATTTCGTATGTACCTTAATAAAACTTTTTTCTACTTTTTTCTTATTAATCTTCCTACATATTGTCGTTCTCTCTCTCCCGCCCTCAACCTATCTTCACCACTATACTTTCACAACCACAATCACTACAGCGCTCCACCTTCTCCGCAAAAATACGAAGATTTTCACCACCGTTAACACTAACCGTTCAACACCAGGCCTTCGCCACGAGATGACAAACCGTTCTCGACACTCGCGATGTATCAAGATTCGTCATTAAATTTTGAAAATAAAAAGTTTTTTTATGTTCTTTTTAGTTACTTTTATTAATATGGGTGTAATCGATCTTCGTTTTTCATGATATGATGTTTATTGATCGTATCTGGATATTTTGTTTTGTTTTTGTTGTTTTTATCGATCTAAACATGTTAGATTCTGATTTTCTTTCTAGGATCGGAAAAAGATTGAGAAACACATAGATAATAAACCAATGTTTTGAAAGCCTGCACCACATGATGTTTGAAAAAATGTCTCACTAACTAAGATTTTTATAACTAGATGCACTAATTTTACACTGTGATTGTATTGAATATTTAGCTTTAATTATTTTGGTTTTTGATAGAGAACTAACACCTAAAAGGTTTATCTACTTGAATTTGTTTCCATCCACATATATTGTCTGCTCTTTCTTTTAATTAATGTACATCACTGCATAGTTTATATTTCCAAGCCTTAGATGAATCTTTTTGTGGGGTGGACGATAATAACTGTGCGGGACTGGTAAACGGGTAAGGTCCTAACAAAACCTGCATAGGAATTGATGCATCTTCTAATTACTGCAATTAGAAAGCTGGAAGGCAACTTTGAAACCCAAATTGAATGATCCAAATATATTCCTCTTCTTGCTATCTAATTTGTCATTGTTTGTCCTTTGTCACGATTTTGTTTTCGGTTATGTTATGATAATGTTTTATTCATTTCTTGTTACCAACAGATATAAATAACCCATATTTTTGTTGGTCAAAGACTACATCGTTTTCCTGACTTAACTTAAAGAACAAATCTAGTCTTTGGTGTGTTTTTAGTTTCAGATTTGTTCGATGGGTAAACTGCCATTGTAGAGCTTATTTTATGGGTTTTCTTTTCCTCTCATTCATGCTTATTTTCATATCTGCTTATTTTTTCATGGCTTATTGTTAAACCTCAAATAGCTTATTTTCAATTTATTTCTAAAGTAGAGAGTTAGCAGAGTAGAGAGTTATCAGTAGCGAGTTAGCAGGTGCATTGAAGAAATTTTCCAAGGTCAAATTCAAACGGTATGCTGCCCAAATTTTTCCAAAGTAGCGAGTTGATAGAGACTTTCATATAGCAACTTGACATTCATTTTAGCGAGTTGTATTAGCGAGTTGTGACAGGGACAAATTGAAGACCTTATCTAAGCTAATTACTAAACGATACTCTGACGATTTTAAAACTCGTTAGCGATTTGTCATAATTCCCTAAAGACTTGACCATTTCCGTAGAGGTTTGCCGCTTCAGACTTTGACAAACTCGAACCACAATCACAATCAAGGACTTAAAAGACAATAATTCAACACAAACAAACCTTAATCCAAATCAATTAACATTCACGGTTTTCTATTGATTTTGTAAAATCCCGCGAAAGACACAATTCTTTCTCGGTTTAAATCATAGATTTGTAAAATCCCGTGAAGTATAATTTCATTCATTTAACCACATCATCAATCACTTAATCTACTTTAGATCCTTAATTTCATTTAACACATCGAACTTTAATGGAATCTTTGAATTCAAATTTACAAGAGAGAGAGTTGCATCAGTTGCAACAAATGCAAGACAAAGCAAAGGAAAGTTGCATGACATCTTTTCAGCTACTTCATTCATTTCTACAGGTTCTTTCATATGATGAATCAAAATCCAGGAGAGTATCCGAACGTGCATTCATGACACTCTTTGGTCAAGATAATGAGACTTTCACAAGTACGATGTTCCTTTACGTAGATCAATTACTAAATCATCTTGACAAAGATGAATTCCAAGAAGATAAATCCATGGCTGCATTTTGGGTGCTCAACAATCAGTTTTAGAAGTTCATCGATTGGCAGTACTTCTTGGATTATGACAGTGAAATGACAAAAAAGCTTTTTGCTGAGTTCACTGGAATAAAAGTTAAACAGTTTAGAGAAACACTACTCCTACACATGGGTAATGTTAAGAAGTCTCTTGCTGAAAAACACGTCATAAAAGACAATATGATAGAAGGATGAATGAAAGACAGATGCACTTAAGAGAGAGTAAGGTTGTTTCGAGTAAAGCATTGGATGCTAGTTTAGTTGTTACAGAATGCAGTGGGACAAAGTTAGATGAGCATATTACAAGCATCAGTTCAGGGACTTATATAACACATGTTGTGGATACAGATATCAGACCAGTAAATGACCAAGTGCCATCTGCTAAGGTACATTTGACTGCTTAACATAATGTCCTTGCTAATGAACAACTGCATACTGATCAATCTGACCAAAGTTATAACACATATCTGTTGGAAAAGGTTGATAGCAATACCACTCCTGATTCAACAAATATGTGTCATAGGGGAGGAGAGATTGACCAGGATGCTGAACAATATAAAGTAAAAAGTCCTTTAACGCTGAGCTTGTCAAATCAAAAGAAATGATTGAAAAAGAAACGTATAATGAACTTTCACGCAAGTTTTTATTACTTGAAAAACATTGTATTTCACTTGAAATTTCAATACAACAAAAGGAAGAAAGTTTTCAAAGTAACAAACCATGTAAGAACCAGGATGCTCCTGAGTTTCGTGAATTTTTAAGATAAATGATTTGAAAGCTCAGCTATAGGCCAAAACCACACTAATTTGCAACTTGAAAAATCTAATTAAAAGTGTGAAGGAAGCAAGTAATGAAGCCAAAGTTAAAAATGATATAGATGTAATTGAAACTATTAACATCAAATTAGAACACAGTGTGGCTAAATTACTTGCAGCAAATGAGCAACTACATAAAGAAAATAAGCATTTGAAACAGACTTACAAAGAACTTTATGATTCAATTAAAAAGACACGCGTTCAGAATAAAGACAATAGTGACTCTTTAATTTCTCAAATTAATCAAAAGTCTATCAAAAATGCTGATTTAAAAGCTCAGATTTAGGAAAACGTTTTTGCAAATGCAGCATTAAAAAATGAATTAAAGAAGTTAAAAGGAAATAGCGTGGATACTAAGTTTGCTAATGCATCAATCTTGTGGAAACCGCCTTTATAGCCATTTAGAAACCATTCAGTTGTTAGACAACTAAATGCGTTTAAGTCTGAACGACCTAGAATTTCAAAACCACGGTTTGCCTCCCAAGTTGATGAGAAAAATGTTTTGTCAAAACCAGTCACTCCTCATTATTTGCCTAAAGTTCGAGAATATGTGCGTGCAAAACCTCATCACGTGATTGCACCTGGCTCATCTAGGAATAGTCAAGAAGAATCTTATGGTTCTAATGATATGGCTCATAATCACCATCTAGAGGAAGCTAGGAAAAAGACACAAGAAAGAAATAGGAATTCAAAACCTAGTGTGATGCCTTCTGTTAGACTACAAAACACTGCTAATGGTAGTACTCCAAACCCTAAGAGAACGAATCAAACATCTAGGAGTTTTCCTACATCTAAGAGTAGTTGCGTAACAATTATGGTTGTGCCCAAAGCAGATCACTCTAGGAATTCTAGTTCTTTTTCAGATTCCAAACATTTCTTTTGTTCTACATGTCATAAATGTGTCTTTAATGCAAATCATGATGCTTGTATAACAAAACTCCTGAATGAAGTGAATTCACGTAAGGTTAAACCCCATAAGACTAAAAACAGTAACGACCCCGTAGAATAGAAGAGTCATACTCAGAAACCTGGTAGGCAGATATTTTCAGGACATAGGTTTTCTCCCAAAAAGACTTCCGCTGTGTATGAGAAAACATCTCCTAGATCTTGTCTTAGGTGGAAATCCACGGGTAAAATTTTCACAACTGTTGGTCTAAAGTGGATTCCTACAGGAAAATTATTCGACTCTTGCACGAGCAAAGTTGACAGTGAGCCTCCAAATGGTTCAAATGATGATATCACTAACCCATATGAATGCGATCAAACTCTTAATGTCAGTGCAGGTATTCTTAACTTAAGTGCAGGTACATCTTGTAATCCTAAAAAGGAAAGACTCAAAGTTTGGTTGCCAAAAAGACTGATATCTCATAAACCAGTGGTTCAAGGGATTCAAATCTGATGCACATAAACAATGACGTCTGTTCACATCAGTTCAGGCCTCGCTCTTCAACGACAAAATGACGTCTGTTCACATCAGTTCAGGCCTCGCTCTTCAACGACAAAATGACGTCTTTTCACATCAGTTCAGGCCTCTCTCTTCAACGACAAATGGCGTCTGCAGACAACACTTCAGGCCCCGCTCCTCAAAGAAAAGAAAAGTGTACGATTCAGTGCGCTTTATCTTCAAAAGAAGAGAAATTTTCTTGTATCCTATGTATATATTTAAAAACAAAAAGAAAAATACAAAAATATAAAACCTACAAAAACCATAAAAAATTAGCAAAATAGAAAATACCAAAAATATTTTTCAAGACATGTCTTCTGAAAATCAATAACATTTATGGACCTAGAAATGTCATTCAATAATGACACGGGTCTTTAAATGAAGTTCGAGCAGAAGTTCAAATAGTTTTAAAACATGTCTTCATGGCTTGCCGTTATTTCAGACTGCAACCCGCTTTTCAATCTGAAGAAAGCATGTCGTCAAAAAGATAGCTGTTCTTGACAACGGGTAATTAATTTTTCTCGGGCATGGATTACTTCATATCCATGCATCATAGGAATGGCGTACGTGTCAGTGCACTTATTTGTCAAAATAAGAGAAATCTTATTTTTATTAGTAAAAAGTTGTCTTCATAATGAATCAGTGTTTTCAGTTATCACAAAAAGATTTTCAAAGACAATTCGACCACTTAAACAATGACTACAGCTCTTTAAATAGAAAACGGGTCATTATTTGAGGGGGAGAAAGTGCCATAAAACAATCTTTTAAAACGATCTTTCAAATTAAGTCACAGAATAAACATATAAATTTTTGATAATGACGGATAACAATTTAAAGTGTAGTTAATTTATATTAACTACAAGGGCTTTAGATGTCATTTGTTTCAAACTTTAGGTACTTATTTGCAATTTAAGACTTAGTGAATTCAGGCTTTAAACTACATACAACTAATATTGCCAACACCTCATAGTTTGTAAAAAGACTTAGGAATGTTTGTAAATTCTTTCATAGTTTTAAAAGTCTTAAAGTTGATTCTCACGGAATAGATTTATGCTTATTAATTCTTCGAACACGATCTCAAGTATGGGTGCGTACAAGGTTTTGCTGATTCTGAGGTATCGAAACCAGCAAGGGGAAGGAGTAGATACACTAGAACGTACAACAAGTACACGTGATAGAGTCCATAGCCTTCTTTCATTTTAGGCCATTCCAGAAAGATAAATGTCATAACCACATAGAAAATCAGTGTCTTAACTTCTTACTTTCTGGTGCACTATTTCATCCACATGGGAGAAGAGATATCTTGTTATTTTTAGTATGCATCATTTGAGATACCAGGGGAAGTGTTGTCAGAAGATTTATTCTAGCGTGAGGAGATTGGTTACTGATTCAATTAATGCTTCCTTTAACGGTCAATCACTAAGGTTATTTTTAAAAGGAGTAGAAATATTTGATAGAAGAGGTACATATAGGTATGATAAGTATGGTAATTCCTTTAGTTAGTTAGTATTCGGCCAAAAGAAATGTGTATATTTGAGACTTAGTTGACTTAGGTGTTACCATTTCGACTACTTAGAGGGAATAATTATGACATCCGAGACTTAGTTGACTTTGGTGTTACAATTTATATCATCACTATCATGTAAGGAGAAATGCGGACATCCGGGACTTAATTGTCTTTGATGTTACGATTTTGAATTAATTGTGTACTTTGGATATTTGGGCGTTATACATCAAGTCTTCTTAATGAGGATTGCAAAAAGGCTGTGAATCTACTCAAGAAAGGATTGTTGGTTCGGGGGGAAGCTAAGACAACTTCTAAATGGAGATTATCGAGACAGACTACAAATTGCTGACATGGATAAAATGACTTTGTCATTTTTGGTTTGAACATTTTCAGGTCCTGTCTCATACATAATCTTGTGAACACATTTTTATGTAGCGTATCTTTAGGTGTTAAGTGTCAATGTATAAATTTTTCATGAGTTTTTCGTTAAACTCAAAATCTTTAAAGATTATTAAACCTGACACTCACACATACCCTCATAGTTTGAGGGGGAGCATTAATATGTTCCCCATTCGGCTTGTGATTAATCAGCAGATTTTTCTCCCAGTTTTCCAACATATTCAAATCCATTGGTATCCAAAATATCAACGGGTTTGAAATTTTTGATAAGGGGAGAAAATGTGATTTAAATATGAAAACTGATAAAAAATGTGATTTTAAAGACTCATGTGTATTCTCCTCCCTCCTTGTGCTAAACAGTTTCGATTAATCGATGCACATGTTAAGAGGGAGCGTTTTTAAAAATTCAAAAACAATCGAGGTACTACAAGCTTTGATATTTATATCACAAGTACCTGATTGAGTTTTTCAATTAGTTTTATGGCAAGGTGAACTGTACCAAAAAGACCGACCATGTATTTAATTTTATCGGAGTTATAAGGTTGGTAAGGTTAGGTATTAGTTCCCATGATCACTAAAACCGGAGGGATCTACCCAGGGATAATCCACTAGTTAGTGTAGAAGTCTTTAGATATGACATAAAAAATGAGTAAAAGTGAGAATAAGGGAATAGTGCCGACTGAGATGGAGCTAGTACTGAAACAAACCCA
Organism: Tanacetum coccineum; assembly: GCA_026074375.1. Taxonomy (NCBI): domain Eukaryota; kingdom Viridiplantae; phylum Streptophyta; class Magnoliopsida; order Asterales; family Asteraceae; genus Tanacetum; species Tanacetum coccineum. The sequence continues at coordinate 30,453 of BQNB010078492.1, forward strand.
ATAAGGTACTAGTCATGAAGTCTCGGTAAGCACTAAAGGGGTTGAAGAATGAAAAAGAAATGTAAGGATAAAGGGTGTAAAG
>BQNB010078493.1:0-30534 GCA_026074375.1 Tanacetum coccineum
GTCTGATAATGGCTCAAATGGGAAAGTATGTTGCTATTAAATGCCATTAACCCTTTTTTTAATTGTAACTTTATATTTCAAACATGATTCTTTCTACATCGAGGAAACGTTACTAGATCAACCGTGGTGACTTGAGAAGTAACCTTAATAACCCTTCACGATTTTGAATTATAAGGCTAGATAGATGACCCCAAAGAGTTGCAACTTACCAGATTTGAACTTATGACCTAACTGTACTCGATCTCAGGCTCGCCAGCATGCTAAGTGCTACCCTTTAAGAAAATTTGTGAAAAATACCAAAATATCAATTTTCATGTGATGATGATCTCGGTCCGGCGCCTGGTTTGTGATGATAATCTTGAATTGAAACGGGAGGGAGACCATATTTTTGTCAAGTGCATTGTTACAAAATCCACATGGATTGACATTCGTAAATGATGGAACATACATAGCATCGACCTTGATATTCTTAAAGAGATATTCTCTCTTGCGAGCCATACAAATTTATCTCCCATCTTCTCCAAGGTGTTTGACAGGGATGGACTCAAAATTTCTAATGGGGCGTTGCACAAAGAAAATGTTTGGCCGATAAAAGTTGTACCGTAAGAAACTAAGGTAGCACGAAATATTTTAGGAGTTGCACATACCAAAAAAAGGGCAATCTGCACTGTGTGACCTAAAATCAGGTATAGCTCGTGTCACACCCGGCACCTATGTTGGTCCGTCCCTAGTGTTTGATACCGTAATGCACACCAGCATTTGGATCCCATGGCAATTTTAAAATACGTCAACTTTCTCCACTAGATCATCGAAAAGTTCAATCCTTAAATGTTAGTACAAAATATGTTACGGGGTATGAAATGGGCTTAGATCGCTTGTTGAACCGAACCTCCAAGCTTTCTCCAAGTTGGATTTTGTACTAAACCAAGTGATTGAGGTGATTTCATGTACAAACGAAGGTAAACCATTAGCCTTACCGTGGGGACGGACCCCACGATTAGACTCCGACGTGAGAGATGTTGTCAGGGAATGTCAGAGTATGTGTGTGTAAAAATAAGTTAATACCTCGTGCCTTTTGATGTGTCAGAGGACTCCTTTCATAGGGGAGCCTAGCACTATGGTTTCCTAAGATTTCGCTTACCATTGTAACTGCCAGAGTGGGGCCTTTGTCGGACAAGGATCCGGAGTAATCGTAACCTGCAGACGCGGGTTCCCTTTCGTAGACATTAGTTGGTCCGCGGAGGGTCTACAAAAGCGGCTTATGACCGATCCACGTCTGTCTTGTTGCATCTGGCACGTGCCAGTGTAGTTCTGGACTTAGTTTTGGCCCGTCATACTTGTTATTTATCGAGTTGGGCTGGGGCCCATGTGTAAATGGTACGACCCAGGCCCAGAAGCCTGTCGTACCTCTTATATATCATCAAATCCCCCTAGTCTAGTAATTTCACTGCGTGCAGTGAATTTTGCTAGACTTTATTTCTTTACTGCCGCTGTAACACCCCCAAAAATACGACAATGCAGCGGAATACCACATGGGGTGCTACTTCATAATACACAGCGCTAGATACAAGAGAACGACCTCTAAATGTGTCGTTTGTAAAACAATCTCGTTGATTTAATCAAAATCTTGAATTTAATATACATTTGTCCCATAATTGCATCACAATGAAAAGCTTGAATGTATAGACTCCAATGCACTTCAAGAAATCCGAGCATATAATTTCCCTGAGAAAAACATGCTTAAAAAGGTCAACATAAAGTTGGTGAGTTCATAGGTTTCTGTAAATACAAACGTTAGTTCCAATAAATGTATCTGCCCACTGTATCACTACAGTGTCATATAAAAACGTTTAATGACTACTGTCTCCCTACAGTATCATAAAATAATCGTGTGACCATTTAAATCCTTAAATGTCCTTCCAAAATGTATGTATGATTTTTAGAAATCAATTAGCAATAAAATATGCAAGACCATTTCTATCCCCAAATAGTCCTAAAATGTACGTGTCAAAGTTGTATCACAAATATCCAAAATATGTATTTCCACTTTATTCAAGTGTGTATAAAAGCCATGATTACCATTACTTTAAGTTCATGAAACTAAGTCGCTAACATAAACAATGGCCATGTGCTTACAACGGATGTCCCCACCTGGACACCCTCAGCACTGAATTACTTGACGTGTGCCTACACCGGATGTCCCCACCTGGACACCCTCAGCATTGAATTACTTGACGTGTGCCTACACCGGATGTCCCCACCCGGACACCCTCAGCATTGAATTACTTGTAACATACAACCGGAGCTAATCCATATATTGTTGACCCGCAGGCGCCAATCTATCCGTATCCGACATGGTATATAACGTTCGTTCGGTGATAGCTATTCACCGAAGGGGATGCAATCCCTTATAGAACTATATTTTAACATTGCGATCACCCTACATGTGTTTTACAGTTCATGCACCTAAGCTAATCTTAATCTTACAAGTATTAGAATGCGCTTACGTTCAAATAATGTAAACCCAGTTTTGTATCTCCTCGCGATTTATTGTAAAGGAGTATGTAAACCAAACAGTTAATCAACATTGTAATGCGTTGTAAACATGTATGCAGACGGTTTGAAAATGATCACGTATGAGTTTAAATCAAAACTCGTATTGATTTTGTTTCAGCATGTTCTCACCCAAAATATATGTAAAACATGTAAAACGTGGGGCTATGAAACTCACCTTGATGTTGAAGAACGATTGATAGTGTAGGAATCTAATTAACTTTGATGATTGTAGATTGACTTGCAGTATAGGCATATAATATGCACAATGTGAATAGAAACGAAGCTGCCTGACCGTGATGAGCAGCTTAACTTAACAGGCTAAGTCCATAGCCTAAGATAATGTGTTTGGGTTTCCCGATGACTTTAGTATGTCAACGCAGGACGCGTTGATAAAAAGATGAGATTTATCTTTGAAATGGTTTGGTGGTTGGTTAAATATATAAATGATAATATACCCAAAGTGTGTTAATATATATTCGTATATATACATATGAAAATAAATCGTTGTATAAAACTCGTACGCGGATTATAAAAGTAAAGACAGAAACTCAAGATTAATGGAAAAGTATATAATAATTGCAAGTAGTATATAAACTGTGTGAATATAACTAATTAAACCCAAATAATTCGACAAAACATTTAATTTATTATAGTCCTTGTAGGACAACGTCTTTAAGTTATAATTTAAACACACGACGTTTGTAATACTTTACAATAGTATTTATAAAATATAAAATAATATTTTATAAACTTATTTTTCGTTTCCTCGACAGGTCGCGTCTAAAATGGTTATCTCAATGTAAAAGTATAGTTTTTCGTTCGTTGTCAAGTTATGATGTAGTTATATTTTAATATATTTTAAAATATAACTTTAGGCCCCTTTTTATAGGTTTATAACAATAATATTAAACTTTTAGTAAAACATTACTAAATATAAAAGTTATGTACACTTCGCCATGAAATTTCCCGTATATATATCGTTTTCCATTTCCGTAATACTCGTTATTTTCCTTCAAATCATATTATATATATATATATATATATATATATATATATATATATTATATATATATATATATGTGATTATTCTGAGTTTCCATTATCTCAATGTCAGCGTTTCTAGATATAACATATTTATATATTAATCGTTTATATCTTAATTTTATTCAATCAATAAAACATATTATATTTATTTCACCGATTATTACACAATAATTTTTGTTCGGTTTTAATATTTATAAAAACCTCTCGTTATTTTCATTTGTTGTTTTGAGATATATATAAAAACCAAACGAAACCTTATGTCTTGATTCTGCTATTCCAAATGCTCCCTACGGTTTTTCTGCTAAACCAAACAAACGAACCCGTTTGTTGTCTTCTCTAAACCCATATGCACCCTATGTCATTTTTGTCCAACCAAACGTGCCCTAGTTGCTTTTCCTATATAACAAAACCGCACACTACTCGTGACAAACCCAAACCCAAACACCCGTTTGGCTGCAAAATACCAAAAGACTAATATGGTACCACCATACGGGACCCGCTGTGGTGGAAACCCACAGCAACCAACACCCTTTTAGGGGCGGTGCGTTGCCACCACAGCTACCCCGCGTGGTGGCTGCCTCGTAAAACAAACTCCACTTGTTGCTACTAACCTACACAAACACCCATATATGTTGTAATACAACCTAACAGCAACCCTAGGTGCCACAAACAAAACCCAACGCAGCTTTCGGCGCCTGACCCGGACCCCATACACACCCCTTTTTGAGTTAAGTCCAACTCGACACACCCCTGTTGGCTGCGAAACCCAGCCCGACAGCCCAACCCCCCCGGCTGCCTACCCGACTCCAACGCACCCTTGCTGCTGCCCACGAACCAAACAACACCCCTAGCTGCTAAACCCAACCCAAACACCCATTGCTGGCTGGTATAACCCTAAACGCACTTTGGTCGGTTGTGACCCAACCCATGCACTCGGTGGGTTTACTTCAACGCACCCGGCTGTCCCGAGCCAAACACGACAATCCAAACACTCCCTCCCGGCTGTTATTCTAGCCGAGCCCAACACACCCCTCGTGTCTTACTGCTGACCCAACAGACGCACCCTGCTGTCCCCGTATTCACCCGAAACAAACGCGCACCCTATTGTTTGTTAACCCTAAAATACACGACCACCCCGGCTGTTGACAGCCATGACGACTCACCACCTTGCGTCTTTCCTGTCACGAACAAAAAAACACCCTTTTCGGAGTTCACAAACCAAACGATACACACCTAGATTTCAACATGCCAATCGAACACCCTTTATTTGTGTGTAGACCCAACCCCACGGCTGTTTACACAAAACCCTACGCTCCCTTGGTTGGCGTTCTTCAACCAATCGCGCCCTTGTATTTATCTATAAACAACAGGCGACCCTTTGATTGTCGCTTTAAACGAATCACAACGCACCCTTGCGGTGGTTCCTCGGCTTGACACGACGAACGCACCCTTTTTGGTAAGGTGATTATGAGATGGATGTGGTTGATGAGGTTGTGTGTGGTGTTGGTGTGGAGCTGTCGGTAAGGTTGGCGTCGGTGAGGTAGGTTGATCGGTGGTTGTTGATGACGATGATGCGTGTGTGTGTTGTGGTGTGTAAACCCAGTGGGGAGGCAGCGGCGGTGTGGGTGGTAGTGGGGAGGTGATGGAGCGCGTGTGGTGTGGTGGGTATTGGGGTTCGAATAGATCGGAAGAATTGGGTGTGTTTTGGAGTTGGTCGGAAAAATCCCGCCGTGAAAGTTTTCCGACGACTGAGCATGGCGGCGGCGGTGGCCGGCGGTGGTGGCGGACCGGTGGGTATGGAGAAGGGAGGAGAGTGGGGAGTGTGGGTGGTTGGGCATGTTTGTGTATGTAAGATATAAAAGGAACAAAAAAAGAGATAGATATATTTTATATATAATTATGATGTGACAAGTTAGGATAGTTGAGGGTTAATAAGTGTACATTTTCGGATACTTTTTCACAAAGCGTTCGGGACTAATTTGAGCGGGGGGGAAAACTTTTAACGGACTGATTCAAATCTCGAACTTGCGCCATTGTTTTCCGAATCATTTTTCGATAAAATGAGTATTTATTTGATATTATTTCATAAATATTTTATAACATTTAATAAAATATTTGTTATTCATTTTGTGAACGGTTTTCGACTCGTACTCGAATTAAAATGGATTTAAGATCGAGTATTCGCGTTATCAACAACGATTTTCATTATAATAAATGAATACTTATTTCTATTTTATTTAATAATCACTGTTAATTAAACAAATTTAATTGTTTTTGTGTGGTCCGCGGTTGTTTATTGTGTCGAATAATGTTTGCTGGTGCTTGTTTAGCCCTTTTAGGCTCGTTTTACAAGTCTCGGGAAAAAACTAAAAAGGTGTCAGGAATGTCAGTTTCACATCAATTGCGTAGGGTCGAGTCGTGAATACTTGATCATAGATGATCGTTACTTATGCGTCAAGCCAGACCTAAAAGTAAAGGGTAATAAATAATATCTAAAATCCGAAAATTCCCAGTTGTTACAGTACCTACCCCTTAAAGAAATCTCGTCTCGAGATTAAATTTGTGTCAATCCGCTTAGTGTGTATCAGAAAAGACTTAAGATTTACTAAGCCATTTGAATATGACGCTGATAACTTTATTCAGCAATATCTGGTGTTTCGACACCTCTTAATATACCTAAATTCCGGCTAGGTTGACCAGGATATCCAATCCATTAGAAAAGGTATCTTAAGGAAATATCGTTTCAAGGTTTACAATTGGTATAAACGCTTTATGAAGAAAGCCTCTTAATAGTGAACACATCAAAGGAGAATGTGTATTCGCGTGGTTATGTCTTAAGGCAGAGTCTCGTTTCTGCTATCTGTAATGTTTGATCATTAATAACGGATGAGGCTAAAGGATGTAAGTATCCAACTTACTTGGCAGTACTAAATAGTATCATGACTTAAATTGGTGTACTGTTTGTCTACATGAGTATCAAATGATTTATATTTCGACATTGCTTGTCTTGTTCAAGGTGGGTTTCTATCACTTAGTTGATAGTTTGCTTCAATCTCGGGACACTACAGGGTACAAAATTAGCACCATAAAAGACAATAATTTGACAAATGGTGATGGAATGCAGAGGGTGTGGACCTCCGAGAAAACAATATCCCAAGAATAAAGTTTATAAATGAGAGAAGCTCGCGAGAGTGTTATGGATAATCGGCGGTTTTTGGTACCCAGTCGTTAAGTTCGATGAATCACTCCTGTAGTCCAATTGTGTAACAAAGTATGTAGCTCCACTAACAGTATACATGATTGCGAGGATTGGCAAACGCAAGAGTATTATACTCAAGAATGAGATAAGGTAGTCAAATGAGGCGTAGATTCTGTCGAAGTGATAAGGGGAAACCGATTGTGTTTCTAGACCTTTTCAACAGATTCTGGCGATTTTTGAATTTAGGTTAATACTCGTGTCTTATCGTGATACCATTTAGCCGCACTCATTTATAATTAATTATTTGCATAAGAAGCGTCATAATTTATGTAATAATCAATTGATATAACTTATGGTTCGGTGATTTATAATTTATTTTTTTAAACTGAACATGGCGTCCCAATCATTCATATTAACAGATTATAAATCATCCTACTTAATAATTTACGGTGCAATACGCAGTACTCTATAACCTTCAAGGTGTTTGAACCATGGATGCCATGTGCTTTAATGGGAGTATGGGACGAGTGATTTAAAATTTCGTCTTTGGACAGCTGGGAGTAAAAACTGCAGGCGAGCTTCATTATGAGTTCAAAGTTTGTTTAATGAGTACCTTGTTAGAGAAACCCATGAAAAGTCTCGATGAACCAGTCAGCCTTAGCATATTATCATATTAATTTCTATTACAGTCCCGCCTATACATGACTTGTAACATTTGAGATTCATAATGAATCCTATGGAGACAGTATTTATAACGGCCTTCGTTAATTCGATATTCATATAAAGTTATGAAGAAAAATTTTATCTTTGAGACCATTGTTTAACTTACAAATGTCTGATACGAAATGAGACCATAGTGCAACTCACAATGTCTAAGAAGTAATATGTACAGTGTATAATTCACTAATGTATAAGAAGCAATGACTGAGACACTTTGTTTAACTCTACACTGTCTGACGAGTAGATTGAGGACCATCGTGCAACACCAAATGTCTTAAAAATTTTCTGATTTTGATATAATGATTCTTTATATAATTAAGCGTACGATATTCGCGTAAGGATGATGCATATTTATATTATATATGTATGAACGTAAGCACTTAAAATGCAGCCACGTAATCGTAAGCAATAAGCAAGTAGCGGGTATGCACTTTGATAATGTTTGATGTGATGCATGTTTGTGTAAACGACTTAGTTAGGGTATAATATGCAACATAGGTCTCTATACAAGTGCTTTGATACCAATCAGTATCACCCACAAAATACAACATTGCAGCGGAATATCCACATGGGGTGTACTTCATTTTTTCTCAGCAGATAGATACAAGGAGAACGACCTCTAAATGTGTAGTTTGTAAAACATCTCGTTGATTTATCAAAATCTTGAATTTTATTATACATTTTGACTATAATTGCATCACAATGAAACAGGCTTGATTGTTTAGACTCCAATGCACTTCAAGAAATCCGAGAATATAATTTCCCTGAGAAAAACTTTGATTAAAATGGTCAACATAAAGTTGGTGAGTTCATAGGTTTATGTAAATACAAACGCTAGTTCCAATAAATTGTCTGCCACTTGATCATTACAGTTTCATATAAAAACGTTTAATGGACTTACTGTCATCCCTACAGTATCATTAAAATTAATTGTGTGACCATTTAACATCCTTAAATGTCATTCCCAAATTATATGTTGATTTTAGAAATCAATTAGTCTGTTAATTATGCACGGACCTATTTCTATCCCAATTGTACAAAATGTAGTGTCAAAGTCGGACACAAATATCCAAATTATGTATTTTACCATTTTATTAAAGTGTGTATAAAACCATGATTACATTACTCTAAGTTCAGAACTGTGACGTAGATTGTAGGTATGCACTTTATTCAAAGGCATAGTAATAAGTGCACCATCGTAGGTGTTCCTCCAAGAACACCCGGGCGATAATAAAGAATATGTTCCCCCGTTACCGGTGTCCCCTCCAAGGACACCCGGGCAATAATAAAAGAATATGTTTCTCCCGTTACCGGTGTCCCTCCAGACCCGGGCAATAATATGTATACTGTGATGTTGGCCCCGAGGCGCCAATCAATCGTATCCGACATGTATAACGTTCGTCCGGTGATAGCTATCACCCGAACGGGGATAGTAATCCATATAGATCTATCTTATAACATTCGCGGCTCACCTCCACCAAGTGATTTACAGTTAATGCAACCTTAATGTATCCATAATCATAAAAGTATAGCATGCGTTTAGTTCAAAAAAGTAAACCACAGTTATTGTATCTCTCGCGATATATGTAAATGAGTATGTAAACCCAACTGTTAATCAACATGTAAATGCGTTTGTAAACATGAATGCAGAACGGGTTGAAAAATGTTCACGTAATGAGGTTTAAATCAACACGTAATTGAATTTGTAACAAGCATGTTCTCACCCAAAATATATGAAAACATGTAAATCGTGGGGGGTATGAACTCACCTTGATGTTGGGAAGAACGATTGATAGGTAGGGCATCTAATTTCACTTTGATGATGAAGAATGATTGAAGATAGGCATCTCATTTGCAATGTGAATAGAAGACGAAGCTGCCTGAGTGATGAGCAGTTAACTTACGGCTAAGTCTCACTTGCCTAAGATATTCGTGTTTGGGTTTCCCGATGGAATTGTTATGTAACGCGAGCGTTGATAAAAATTGAGATTTAATCTTAGAAATTGGTTTGGGGTTGGTTAAATAATAAATTGAAAAAATACCCAACGTGTGTAATAAGATATTTCGTTATATATTACATATGAAAAATAAAATGCGTTGTTTAACTCGGTACGCGAATTATAAGGTAAAGACAGGACCAACTAAAGGATTAATGGAAAAGTATATAATAATTTGCAAGTATTATATAAACTGTGTGAAAGAAAATAATTAAACCCAATTAATTCAGACACTCATTTTACATTATTAAAAGTCCTGTAGACAACGTCTTTAACGTTATAAATTAAACACACGACGTTTGTAAACCTGTACAATAGTTTTTAAAAATATAATTATATATTTTATTAAAAACTTATTTTCGTTTCCTCGACAGGTCGCGTATTAAAATGGCTTTATCTCAATGTCAAAGTTTAGTTTTTCGTTCGTTGTAATGTTATGATGTAGTTATATTTTAATATATTTTTAAATCACACCCTAACTTTAGGCCCTTTTTATCGGTTTATAACATAATATAAACTTTTAGTAAAACATTACTAAATATAAAAGTTATGTACACTTCGCCATGAAATTCCCGTATATATATCGTTTTCTTTTCCGGAAAAACTCGTTATTTTCATTTTAATCAAAATATATTATATATGTATTATATTATAATATTCTTTATTTATTTAATAATATATAATATATATAATATATATATTATATATATTTATTATAGATATATATATATATATTGTGATTATCTGCGTTTCCAATATCTCAAATGTTCGCGTTTCCTAGATATAACATATATATATATCGTTATATCTAATTTAAATCAATTAATAAATATTACATTTATTTAACCGATTATAATTCCACCTAATATTATTTGTCAGGTTTTAATATTTATAAAACCTCTCGTTATTTTCGTTTGTTGTTTTGAGAATATATATAAAAACCAAACGAAACCTTATGTCGTGATTCTGCTATTCCAAATGCTCCCTTACGGTTTTTCTGCTAAACCAAACAAACGAACCCGTTTGTTGTCTTCTCTAAACCCCTATCACCCTATGTCATTTTTGTCCAACCAACGTGCCCTAGTTGATTTTTATATAAAACCAACCGGCACACTACTCGTGCCAAACCCAAATCCAAAACACACCCCCGTTTGGCTGCCATAATACCAAACAGACCCTAATTTGCTACCAACCAAACGGACCCCGCTGTGGTGGAACCCACAGCCAACAAACACCCCTTAGGGCGGTGGCTGCCACCCACAGTAACCCCGCGTGGTGGCTGCCACCGTCAAAACAAACACCCCTTTTTGCTATAACCCTACACAAACACCCCTATATGCTGTCCGTACAACCAACGCCACCTTTGTGCCTTAAACATCCCAACGCAGCCTGTCGCGAAGACCGGACACCTTACACACCCCTTTTGTTAAGTCCAATCGACACACCCTTGTGGCTTGCGAAAAAACCCAGCCCGACAGCCAACCCCCCCCCCACACCTTGGTGCCTACCCCGACTCCAACGCACCCTTGCTGCTGCCCACGAACCAAACAACACCCCTAGCTGCTAAACCCAACCCAAACACGCCCTTGCTGGGCTGTTACTAACCAAACGCACCTTTGGTCGGTTGTGACCACAAACCCATGCACTCGGTGGGTGTTACTCTCAACCGCACCCCCGGCTGTCCCAAGCCAAACCCGACAACCAATACACTCAATGCCCGGCTGTTTTTATAGCCGATACCCAACACACCCTCGGTCTTTCTGATGCTACCCAAACAGACGCACCCCTGCTGTCCCGTAGTCAACTCGAACAAACGCGCACCCTAGTGATTGTTAACCCTCAACCCGACCACCCCGACTGTTTGACAGCCATGACGACACCCCCCCCTTGCGGCTTTCCTGTCACCGAACAACAAACACCCTTTCGGGTTCACATAACCAAAACGGAACCACCCATAGATTTCAACAGCAAACGATACACCCACTATATTTGTTGCTAGACCCAATCCAGGATGTTTACACAACCATACGTACCCTAGTGGCGTCTTCAATCAACGCGCCCTTCGTATTTATATTTATCAACAGGGCTACCCTTGCTGTAATATAAACGAAACCAACGCACCCTTGCGGTGGTTCACGGCTGACCACGACGAACACACCCTTTTTGGTATGGTGATTATGACAATGTGATGAGGTGATGATGGTTGGGGTGTGGTGATGGGTGTGGGCTGTCGTGGTGGCGTCGGTGAGGTGGTAAGATGGTGGTATGATGATGACGACGATGCGATGGTGTGTTGTGGTGGTGTCACGGTGGGGAGGCAGCGGCGGTGTGGGTGGAGTGGGGAGGTGATGGAGCGCGTGAGGGAGAGTGGGTATGGGGATCGAATAGATCGGAAGATGGGGAGTATTTTTGGTGTTGGCCGGAAAATCCCGCCGGAAAAGTTTTCCGACGACGGAGCAGTGACGGCGGTGGTGGCCGGAGGTGGTGGCCGGCCGCCGGTGGGTATGAGAGGGAGAGAGTGGGAGAGTGTATGTGTGTGTATGTAAGATATAAATGAAAAAAAAAGAGATAGAAATATATATATATAATTAGAATGTGACAAGTTAGGATAGTTGAGGGGTTAAAAGTGTAACATTTTCGTATACTTTTTCATCAAAGCGATTCGGGACTAATTTGAGCGACTTAACGGACGATTCAAATCTCGAAACTTGCGCCATTGTTTTTCGAATCATTTTTCTGATAAAAATGAGTATTTATTTGATAATGTTTCATAAATATTTTATAACATTTAATAAAATATTTGTTATTCATTTTGTGAACCGGTTTCGCCTCGTCCGAAATAAAAATGGATTTAAGCTCGAGTATTCGCGTTATCAACAACGCTTTTTATTAAAATGATGAATAGTTTATTTAATATTTTTATTAAATAAATACTGATAATTAAATAACAAATTTAATTTTTTTGTGTGTCCGCGTTGTTTATTGTGAATAATGTTTGCGGTGCTGTTTTAGCCCTTTTCGCTCGTTTCCCAGGTCTCGGGCAAAACTAATAAATTGTCAGGAATGTAGTTTCACATCGAATTGCTTTAGGGTCCGAGTAGTGAATTACTTTGATATAGATGATCGTTCGTATAGTCTAGCCAGACTAAAGTCAAATGGGTTAAAAAAATAATTATCTAAAAATCGAAAATTCTCAGATGTTACTGTTTACTGACCCCCAAATCAATAAGGTGAATCATTAGGATACCAAAGGCCCCATATTAGGTTGACTTTTTAGGTATTAAAGATTCTTTTCCACATCATGAGATGTGCAAACTTTAGGATTGACTTGGAATCTTGCACAAGCACATACTGCAAACATAATATCAGGCCTTGAAGAAGTTAGATACATCAATGAACCAATCATTGATCTATATAAATGTTCATCTACATCTTCACCATCTGCACATCATTTGGAAAGGCTCCGTATGAGTTTTTCATGGGTGTGCTTGCTGTCTTGAAAATCACATTAAAGCCAAATTCTTCATATTCTCTGTCTCATTACTTGTCCTGGACTTATAAAAATCCCATCTTCCTTCTGTACACTTGCAGTCCTAGGAAGATTGTGGAGTTTCAGCCATAGAGCTCATTTGAAACTTCTTATGCATCATCTTCTTAAATTCAGTGCATAATGACTTCTTTGTAGAGCCAAAATTGATATCATCTACATACACTTAAACTAACAGAATATCACCTTTATCTCTTTTGATAAATAAAGTCTTGTCTATCTTTCCTCTCTGGAACAATTGTCCAATATAATAGTTGAAAGAGGTTTCATACCAAGTCTTGGTGCTGTTGCTGTATTTAAAATTGCCCTTTTACTTTGTTTCTTGTAGGAAAAGTCTGGGTGCTTCAAATCCTGGTGGTTACAAACATAGAAGTCACTCTTCAATCTTACATAAAGATAAGCACTCTTGACACCATTTGATACACAACAATGTCTTTACAATGAGGCATAGGGTCTAATAATAGCCATTGCTTAATTCTATGAAAACAGGAGCAAAACCATCATAATAGTCTAATCCTTTCTTCTTGTGTGTATCCTTGTGAAACCAATCTTGTTTATTTTTAATCATAATGCCTCTTTAATCTTTATTGTTCATGTACAATATTTAAGTACCAATGGCCCTTGTGCCAATTAGGTAAATCTCAAGGTCCAAAACTTGTTGTAACTTGAACTTATAGAAGCTCCTCTTGCTTAGTTTCTATCCAGCTTGGAGTCTTTAATGCTTGAATTACCTTCTGGGCTCTTCTTGCTGATAAGAAGGCATGCAACTTAAACCAATTTTGAAAGTCTTTATGGTTGGTCCTCTGCTGCACTGAACTAAACATAACATGTTTTCCAAATTCTTTTCTTTCTTCTTGTTTGAGGGCTGAATGCAAGTCTCACAGATTTTGTTCAACGGATGATCTTTGGTATTCTTGTAGATAGAATAGGATGACAGCATAAATGCATACTATATGTTCATGTCATCCTCTGCACCAAATTCTCTTCATCATCATCTAAGTAAACAATATCTTCCAATTCAGGAATATTTAGATCATTTGGAAGTTTAATGCTTGTTTTTTGATCAACATCTTCATTATCATCTGAATAGAAAATTTCTTCCAGTTCAGGCATATTTAGATCATCATCACATCCATAGACTATATTTTCATCAATAACATTATCCTCTATGCCAGCAGTATTAACAATTAGACTAACAGTATTAATAGTGTTAGTGATGTTAACACTAGCATCCTTTTCTTGATTAACTCTTGGCTCCTTTATATTTGGAACCTCACTATCTTCATTCCCTAGATCTTTAGCATCCTTCTTTTATTCCTCTCGTGATGGTTTGAATCCAGCATCAGGAGAATCCTTTGAACTAGAAGAGAATGGTGGATCTTGAATAGATAATGGTAGAAGTAAGTAATCTTTGCCAGGTATTGTCTCCATTCTAGCTTTACCTGCATTATCACATGCTTTTGTACCTGTACTACCATTAGATTGATTCCCTGCAACAACCGGCTTATAGTTCATAGATTTTGTTAGTGCATCAATATCAAAAAGCCAATTTGGTCTACTTCCTGTAATATTAGGTGTATTCTCACTAAATTGAACATGCAGGTTCTCTTCTACTATCCTGGTTCTACTGTTGAATACTCTGAATGCTTTGCTATTGGTAGAGTATCCTACAAAGAATCCTTCATCAGCCTTTCCATCAAATTTACCTAGGTGATCTATGGTATTAAGGATCGTAACAGTACACCCAAATGGTCTCATAAAGCTTAAGGCAGGTTTTCTACCTCGAAAAAGTTCATAAAGGGTCTTGTTGTGAGGCTTGATAACTAACACCCTATTTTGGACATAACAAGCAGTATTAACTGCGTCAGCCCAGAAAGTTGTTAGCAATTTTGAATCAGCTAGCATAGTCCTAGCAGCCTCTATTAGTGTCCTATTTTTCCTTTCTGCTACTCCATTTTGTTGTGGAGTCCTAGCAACACTAAATTCCCTCTTAATACCCTTCATTTCACAAAACTGATTCATGACCCTATTCTTGAATTCAGTCCCATTGTCACATCTAATCACTTTCACCCTAAGGTCTATTAGATTTTCTATGCCTGTTATAAATGTTTTAAGGATTTTACTAGTTTCATCCTTAGTGGCTAAAAAGAAAACCCAACTAAACCTACTAAAGTCATATGTGACAACTAGACAGTACATCTTTTTCATTAAACTCTTTACAAATGTTGGGCCAAATAAGTCCATGTGCAACATTTGTAATGGTTGGCTGATTGAACTGACAGTTTTAGACTTACAAGAAGCTCTGTGTTGCTTTTCCTTCTAACAAGCAACACAAGTTTGATTAATTTTAAAAAGTTTTGAAGGTAAACCTCTTACAAGGTTTCCCTTTACTAGTCTATTCATTGTTTTGAAATTTACATGTCCAAGCCTCCTATGCCAAAGATTAGATTCATCTGGTGTGGCTTTTGCAAAAAGACAAGTGAGACCTCCTTGAGGAACAACATTCTTTAAATCAACACTGTACATGTTATCTTTTCTAGGAACTTTAAGCAAAACATGACTTTTATCGGTTAACTTAAAGTCTGGAGACAGGATAACATATGCAGTATCAGTAAAAAGAACACTATTCTTCTTGTCACACATTTTTAAGACACTAAAAAGGTTAAACTTTAGTTCCTTTACAAAGTACACATCTTCAAAATCTAATTTACCAGTTCTTATTTTACCTTCCCCAGTAATTTTCCCTCCTTTAGAATTACCTCTAAAGGCAACAAATCCTCCATTAATTTCTTCATAATCTGTAAGATAGGATTTGTTTCATGTCATGTGCCTAGAGCATCCACTGTCAATCACTCCTTTATCCTTCAAATCTTGCTGTGGACTGCCCTGTACATAATGGTAGGAAAATTAGTTTCTTTTGGGTACCCAAGCCATTACTAACTTGGATCTGCCTTGTGCATCAACATAGTAAAATCTTTTAAATGACATTGATGCACTATTATTTCTGGAGACATGGTCTAAGACTTTATGTTTTGGTCTCCAAACCTAACATGCTGAGGCATTATTAATAACATTTTTCATGGGTCCTGCATTATTCACTGTTGTTCTTGGTTGAACAGTATTAACTAGTCTAGCATCATTAAGTGAAATTAGGCCATACCTGGTTAAGATTGTTCTTGGAACCATGTTCCTTTTTGTACTGGGGTGAGTTAATTTAGAGAAATTCTATTTGTTCACCCTTTGAACATTGGTCCAAACTGGTTTTGCAAATCTTCCATTATTATACCAATTATTGCAATCATTCTTCAAATGATCAAAACTATCACACACATAACAAGCTTTGTTGAACATCTCAAAATCATTCCCTAACTTTTAAGACATCTATAGAGAATTTCTGTTAGTTTACATTTGAATATTAGTCCAAATGGTTTGCAAATTTCCATTATTTTAACGGTTATTGCATTAATTCTTTAAATGATTAAAAACTACCACACAATGAAAGCTTTGTGAACATCTCAAATTCACTCCTAATTTTGAGGACATTTGTTGGTTACAAGTTTCTTATACTTCTAGGACTAGTGTGTTTTGCCGTGTTTTTTATCAAAATGATGTTTTCTTAGGAGATTTTACTTGCTTAGTAGACTTAACAAAGTTTATCTTAGCAAAACTAGGTTTATTAAACATCTTAACTGTTTTAACCTTAGGCACATTTTCTTCATCACTGATAAGATCATTTATAGCTCAAGATTGATTAGATCTTATATATCTAGGATAAACAATAACAATGATTGATAACACGCAACGGAATAATAAAGAACACAATCAAAGTTAATCATAGGTTTTCTTTACTTGAAACGTTTCCCTATTACAAAACAATAATTTTGGGGCTACACAATAAACTATGGTATACTATTTGACTTCATTAGTCGGTTGCTAATCTAACTATCTAGGACTTCATGGAGAGCTCTAGTTTTCTATGGATGGTTTTTTAATGCTTGGACCTCCTTTTTATAGCATAAGGGAGTCATAGTGCTACAAAGGAAACTAATTATTATTTATGAGAGAATCAATTAATTATCTTACATTAACTCATTCTTACCTATTTGACCAAATCTTTATTTTTTCTACATCTTTTAGAACTTCATGATGACATTTTTTTGGTCCTTATTGTTTCCATTATTGTTTATTCTTTTATTCACTCTGTCTCATCAAATCAAAGATTCCCAAAATTTTCTATTTTGATGTCAAAAAAACAAAGTCTCGTACGAACTTCATCATTAAAGCAAAGCTCTTCCACTGAAGTGAGATGTAATCATCTCCGAATGAAACAAAAATCTTCATGTTTCCCCTTGACTTAAGATAAGAATTAGAATCCCTTACTATGTCCCACACACATAATATGCTTCAAATCTATCTCTGTAGTCTTCTTCCTTTTTATAAATTCAATTAGGGGTCTTCTTATAGATATGTAACTTGTAAAAAACGTTCACCTAAGTGGTGCATTATAGTGATTAGAAGCATTTATATAAGCTTCCCCTAAACCAAAATGTTTAACCATCTCTTGAATCTTGAACTCTTTAGGCTCTATGTAGTGATCATGGTGATAGAAAAAACGGGAGTTAATACGATTTGATGGAGAATTGGTATCTCACCAAAACTTATATCTTATGTCTTGCCACTTTGCCGTAGACGTCGAACTATAAATAAAATTTGTGAAATATAAGTAGACCGGCAACCTCTGACAAAAATCTCATCTTATATGAGACAATATTAAGTGATAGCAAATGTGAGCATTGAGCACCATAAGAAAAATATACACCTTGTTAGATTTTGACAAGTCGTCGTCACAACATTATTAGCTACGGAAAAAGATTAGCTTTAAAAGTCATTTCTGCAAAAACTATACTTTAGATATGATATGACACGCGCTGTGAAACCCAACTTACAAAAATCATATATAAGCATAATCAACTGTCTTTGTAATCACTTCTTCAAATAATCTCTAAAACGAGCCATAAAATTAATAAGAATAAACTATTTGAAAAATAGTTCTGTCCGAGATCCAAATGTAACACCCTCAAATCTTAGTATGCAGCGGAATGTTGAATATCCGAAGGCGTTACATTATTGGGTCAATAGCACAAGATCTGAGAACGACTACTAAACGTGTCGTTTGAAAAAGATACATTGGATTAACAAAATACTTGTTTGTTACATAAGCTCATGGCTTCAAATTGTTCAACAATATAGATAAAGATTCCGGTTTATAACAATTGTCCCCAAAGTGTAATAAGACCCCAAATCTTAAGTGTTGACTCTTCAATTATTGACTCCCAATGTTCTTCGCACCTCGTGCCTGATAGACTGAAATAACATGCTTAAAATGTCAACATAAAGTTGGTGAATTCATAGGTTTTTTATAATTCGATTGTAGGACCGCAAGACTTCCAAGTGCATGATTTAAGCAACAAATGCAAACATCATAAAAAGTAATTACGTTTCCTAAGCTCATGACACCGAAGCTCGACGTATATGGATGCAAATATAAATTTGCCAACAACGTTGTCCGTGAATGATTTGCTAACCCGCAAACAATTCCCAGATTCGCATGGTATGCATTCGTCCCAGTGATAGCTAGTCACTCGAACGGGGATTGTCAATCCCTAATAGATCTATTCATAACATTCGCGCCCACGTAATGTAATTCTCAATCACATCTATGCAATTAA
Organism: Tanacetum coccineum; assembly: GCA_026074375.1. Taxonomy (NCBI): domain Eukaryota; kingdom Viridiplantae; phylum Streptophyta; class Magnoliopsida; order Asterales; family Asteraceae; genus Tanacetum; species Tanacetum coccineum. The sequence continues at coordinate 18,793 of BQNB010078493.1, forward strand.
CAGTTCATGATCATGGACATAAAGGGTTATGGTAACTTAGGCAAACACGTAATCATGGTATAAAATGTACACTTGCGTCCAGTTTGTAAAACAAGCATGTTCTCACCCCAAGGATGTAAATCATTAAAATAATTGTAAAGCATGGGGCTATGAACTCACCTTGATGTTGAAGAACGATTGATAGGTAGGCATCTAGTTCACATTGATGAATGAAGAAGATTAGAGAGTATAGTGCGTCTAATTGCACAATACGACTGAAGACGAAGCGGTGTCGAACGAGAAGCTGCAACTATCTTTAATGCTAAGTCCCTACAGACCTGGATAATAATTTTGGTTTCCTGATGTATGGTTATGTTAACGCGACAAGGTTGATGAAAGGACTCAGATTTAATGCCTGTGTAACGTTTGGTGTGGTTAAATAAATAAATTTAAAATATTTCATAAAGTGTGTAATATATATTCTTTATATATTACATATGAAAATAACCCTTATATAATTCCTACCGTGAATTATATAACAAAGACAGTCAATTCAAATATTAATGAAAAGTATATAATACCTTGCAGGTATTATATCATAAGTGTGGGTAAATAATTTAAACCAGTTAGTTTGACCCTACTAAAAAGACTTTGAATAAAAGTATACCCATGTCTTAATGTTATGAATCAACAAACCATGTTTGTAAAGTTTATAACCATTATAAAATATAAAATAAAATATTTTTTTAAATTATCTTTCGTTTCTTTCGACGGGTCGTGTCTAATAGTTCGTCTCATTGTAAAAGTATAGTTTTCGTTCGTTTATCTGGTTACTGTATAATACAATTTATTATATAATTTAGTCCTTTTTATCGGTTTCTGAAATAATATAAACTCTAGTAAAACATTACTAAGTATAAAACTTCTATAAATTTCGCCATGACATTTCCATTTACAAATCGTTTTCCATATTTATAAAGTCTAACGTTTTTCCCACTTAATCAATGAAATCAATATTGCAAACCCCCACGTGTTTTAAATATATAAACATATATATTTATATCAACCGAGCATAATAATAATTATTACATTTATTTAACCATTTTAAACCACCAATATATATATCCAGTTTCATGTTTATTAAACCTTAAGTTGTATTTATTCACCGTTTATCATGAACCAAACGTACCCTTTTTATTGTTTCGCTAACCCAAACACACTCCTTGTGTGTTCCTATCCAAGCCAAACGTACCCCTTGCTGTGCCCGCTGTCCCAAACACCCCTTTGGTCATATTTACACAGCCGAACGCACCCTTTGTGGGTGGGCTGTTAAGCCAAACGCACCCTTGTGCGTGGTTTCTAAGCAAAACGCAACCCTCTTTGATGGAAGTACATGCAAAACGCAGCCCTTGCTGCGGGATTTGTGAAAGCCAAACGCACCATTGTTAGGCGTCACAAGCATACGCGCCCTAAATTCGGGCGGCTGACCAGATTGCCGACCGCACCCTGCGTGCCGAAAATCAAACACGCCCTAGTTGATTATAAACAACACCAAATGCCCTCTTGGCTGTTAACAACAACAAAGCACCCTTACTCTTGCCAAACGTAGCCTAGCTGTGATCCATTAAACCAAAACGCTACCTTGCGTTTTAAAACAAAACCACCGAACACCCCTTTACAATTTTAAACACCAACCGCAGCCCTTGCTGCTGCCATGAAGCTCGACGCACCCTTTCGGTGTAAAAAGAACCAAACACACCCGTGTTGGGTTTATGTACAGCCAACGCAAACCCTTGCTGGCCGTTTGTACAAACACCTCGTGGTTCATGCCGTCTGTCGGGGTTTAAATGGTTCTGGGTTTTATCCACAGAAACAAAACGTCCTTCGTCGGCTGTTACACTTGTAGGAAAGCCAAACGCACCCCTTATAGGGTGGTTATATAGCAAACCCAACGCACCCTGCGTTCGGCTGAACCCTACACCAAACGCACCTTACGTGGAGGTTTTACAGCGGCTGAGCCGCGGTGAAGATAGAGGTGATGATGGTGATGATGTGACGATGATGATGATGATGATGGTGGTGGTTTGGTGGGGTGACAGCGGGGTGGTGGTGATGGAGAGGATGAGTGGCGGCGCGTGGAGTAGGGGATCGGATAGATCCATTGATGGGGAGGATTTTTGGTGTTGGCCGAAAAGCTCGCCGGAAAACTTTTCGTCGGCTTGTGTGTGGTGGTCACGGCGCGTCGGAGGGTGGGCCGGATATTGGAGAGGAGAGAGTGGTGTGCGGTGTGTGTGTTGTGTTGTATTTGTATAAAATGAAATAAAAAATGTTATAACTTAATATATAATAAAAAGTTATAATAAAAGTGGCAAGTTATAATAGTTGAGGGTTTATCGGTTCGGGACTCATTTGAGCGACTTAACGGATGATTGAACTCTTGAAACTTGCGCCATTGTTTTCCGAATCATTTTTCTGATAAAAATGAGTATTTACTTGATAATGTTTCATAAATATTTTATAATATTTAATAAAATATCTGTTGTTCATTTTGTGAACCGGTTTCGCTTTGTTCGAAATAAAATTGGATTTCAACTCGAGTATTCGCGTTATCCGCAACGCTTTTAATTAAAATGACGACTAATTTATTTAATATTTTTATTAAATAAATACAGATAATTAAAAACAAAAATTTAATTATTTTTGTGTGTCCGCGTTGTATATTGTCGAATAATGTTTGCGGTGCTGTTTTAGCCCTTTTCGGCTCGTTTCCAGGTCTCGGGCAAAACTGAAAAGTTGTCAGGAATGTCGTTTCACATCGAATTGCTTTAGGGTTCGAGACGTGAAAACGTGTTTTAGATGGTTGTTCTTGTAAGTCAAGCCAGACCTAAAAGTCAAAGGGCTAAAATAGTTATCTTAAAAATCCGAAAATTCTCGGATGTCATAGCCGCAAGTTCTTCTGCTTCCGTGACGGATGGCTTCTCCGTGACTTTTCCTTGGTTAGGTAGGGTTTTGGGTGATGTGTGTTCACCCTGACCTTTCATTTTCTGATTGATTTGACTTGAGGTCGGTTTCCTAACTGTCATCACATCTACTTTCTTTTTAATCCCCTCCGTTGATTGACTTAGTGGGTTACACGTGTCTCTATCTTGTTGTTTCTTGCATTTACTACACCAAGAGTATAAATATCCTTTAATTTTTACTGTTTCCTTTTTTGTCTTCTCTACTATTATCGCCATTGTTGAAAAAAACTTCGAGCTTTTTACATTCTTTCCCACTTCAGTAACTTTTTGAAGATTCGTTAGTTTACCAGGTTAGGTTTTATATTCCTCTTTCTTTTTTCAACAATGGGTACCATTGATAGCATAAAGTCCGTCTTAACCCCGTCTGCTTTAGATGCTTTATGTGAGAGGTTTCATATTTCTGATGTTGTTCATCCTGAGCTTCCTGGTCGTAATGACAGGATTCTTAATAGTCCTGCCGGTAAGATCGGTGTTTATAGTAGGTTTTTTAATTTTTCCAACTATCGGGTTCCTCTTTCGCAGTTCCTTGTAGATGTTCTTGATTATTTTCAAATCAATTTGTCTCAGTTATCCGTTATCGCGACTGCCAAGGTCTCTCATTTTGAGATCCTGTGCCGTGTCCATGGTTTTGTTCCTACCGTAGGTTTTACATTAACTCGAGAAATAAGGGTTGGATGTCCTTTAATAAACGTGCTGAAAATGCTCCGATCTGCTACACCAAACCCTTAGATTCATTAAAAAAATTGGAATGATCATTTTTTCTAGGTGGATTCCGCCGTCTTTCCTCTTAACATCCCATTGCATCATAGTAAATCCTTACGGACGGATCCCCATCCCACGCCTGCCGAGTTTAACGTGGACGTGTGTAACTTTCTCGCCGATAATCTTGCTTCGTTCCGGAAGCTTCCCGAACCCTTCTTATGCTTTATTGGCATAAGTCGGTATTATGATTTGGAAGAAAACTGTTATCCGACCTTCTGGGATGATGAGGATCAGGGTGGGTGTTTTTTATGTTCGTCTATTGGTTTGCTTCTTTGTTACCGTATCTGACTTGTTTTTTTATTCTCTGCAGAGATGGATTTGTTTGCATTTATCCGCCATGCGGATCCTATGAAGGTTAAGATAGGGGAGAGGGAAGCTAGAGAGGGTGAGGTTCCACTTCTTGAATTGACCAAGAAACGAGTTGTTCCGCTTGTTGTTGTGAATGTTCAGGGAAACCAGGAAAGTGTTATTCAGGAGAAGAATGCTGATGCTGTGAATGAGGATGATGTTGATGCTGCGGCGGCGGGCCACTCTGGGGAGGGGGGTCATGTCATTCGTCTTGGTGGTATTGATATTGTGGCCGATGATGAGATTCAAGCTATTGCTATTAATAGGCCCAAGAAATTTAGAAAAAGGAAAACTGTCGATGGTGCTAGTGGTTCTGGCCATCCCCCCTAAGAAATTAAGGGAAGATCATGGTGCTTTTGGGAATATTGGGGCTAGCATTGGTGGGAAGTCCCTTGCAGCCATTCAGGAGTTGTTTGAACAAAGCACCCTAAATGTAGATGTCGGTGTTACGACGGCCGCCACTATACCTTTTGTTACGTCTTCCGTGACCTCCACTCCGGAGTGTGAGGGTGGTGATTACATGGATTTTGTCACTGGTCCTAACATGCGGACCCAGAAGCTGGCAAAGAGGTTTGTAATATCTTCTGACTCTGCTCATGATTCTAACGCCAATGCTGCTGATGATGAGGTAACTTCTGTTGTCAGGTCTTCCGTCCTGGATCCCGCTGTACTGACCACGGCTGTTGCTACCACGGTTGTGGTTGATGCTTCTGCTCCAACGTCTGGGGCTGGCCATGAATTGGGTGCTGGACAGGTTCGCCCAAGTATTTTTCGGATTCTGCTTCCCCTACCACAACGGAGGTGGACGTTGCTGGTCCCTCTTAGCCTGCTCGTATAGAGGCCTCGGCGAGAAGCTTTTATGTTTCGCAAGACATGGATCCTACAACTCTCAGGCAGATATATGTTCCCAAATGGCATGTTATTAATGATTCCGCTCTTGATGATCCGGAGATCTGTCGAGGTATGATTAGCATCTTGCTCCTCCCGGGTTCTTTTTTCAACTCCGGGCTATGGATTTCGAGAAACTATTTACGAAGTTTAATGTTGGTGTCACCTGCTAGACATGTTTTAATGATGAGATCAGAATGCGGTTGGAGCATGAGTTGAGGGGTAGGCAGAAGCTGGAGGAGAGATGTACCCTGCAGGTGAATAGGTTGAAGGAGAGGGATGCAAATATAGCCAGCTTAAAAGCCCAAATTTCTTTGAAAGAAGCTGAGGCCGCGGAGGCTATTCGTCTCTGTGGTCAAATTACAAATGTTGAGGCTGCGAAGGCCGCCAAGGATGGTGAATTGAATAGTTTGAGGGAGCGGAATACTGTTCTTGAATCCGCAACTATTGCCAAAGATTATGAGATTGCTAAACTATCTCAAGAGTTATCGAGCATGCAGCTGTCCTGTGATGATTTGAGCATTAAGGCTTCCACTCTTGAGTGTGAAAAGGACAAGCTTGCTAATCAGGTACTTGCTTCTGTCTCTTACACCTTTTGTCTTTTGTGACATTATTAGGTTACTTAATAACTATTTTAATATGGCAGATGTCTGTGCTAGAAGCTGACTGTTCTGGTCATCGTGACGAAGTTTTAGGCTACAAGCTGTTCAAGGAGCGGATTGAGGAAATACAGGATGCGCAGATAAAAGCTCTTAGCGATTGTGTTGCGTGTAAAGACTCTGACTTGTTAGAGATGGCCCTTCACATGGATAAGGAGTTTTATCCTCGTTTCCTAAAAACCATAGCCAGACGGAGGTGGATTCTCAGCCGTGGTGTAAAACTTGCCGTTGTGAAGTGTTTACACTCTCCTGAGTATATGGCTGCTTTGGGCGGAGCCATAGGCCATGCGATAGATAAGGGGATGCAGGACGGGCTTGTGGCTGGTATTGAGAATGGAAAGGCCAGAAGAAACCCTGATGTCATTTCCATATACAACCCTTCTGCGGAAGATAATTATGTTGCAGCCATCAATGCTCTCCGTACCGTGGATTTTCCTTTGCTCGCTAAACTTGAATCTCTTAAAGACGCAAGTATGATGGATGTTATGGATCTTCTTCGTTTGGAAGGTCCTGCTGCTGAGGCTCCAGAAACCAGTCAACTACAACCTTCACTTGAACAACTTATGGTTCCCATTCATCAGCTAGAAGACCAAGCTATCATTAGTGAGACCTCCCTGTCTTTTTCTTTGGAAGTATCTTATAATCGTGTTCGGAGGCTTAGGGGAGATGCTACAGCTCGCCATCTATCTCTTACTAATGTTATTGTCCCTTTGGTTTAGCCTATGTCTACTAAGAGTTTGGTTGTGAAGCAAGCACTTTCGAGGTTCCGGCTACCACTGCTGCTTTATCAACTACTTTCAGTCAAGTCATCACCGTTCCCCCAGCACCATCTACTGATGCTCTCGTCTCTCCCAAGATTGTTTTTGAGTAAGAGGAACTGGATACCACGCTGGAGCACGCTTCAGCTCCTTAAGCTTGTGGTTCTCGTTGTTATTTTATGATTTTACCGCGGTCGTATGTGACCTTTTTGTGGTGGTGCTTGTACTTAAACAATTTATATGCTTGGTCATGTTCTTGACCGTTGTTTAGACAATGATGTCCGTGATGTAATACTTAACAATTTTAGATTTTTCGAATGTGTTTTGATTGCTATCTTTTAATATCACTTTTATACGTTTGTGATGATAGTCTTAGTAAAATGTTTACGGGTCATTTTCTCAGTACCGGGCTTGCAATACCTCTTATGTACTCGAGTTGATTTGTTAGGTTACTCATCCCTTTATTATACAGAATAATGTTTACACGGGATCATGTCCCTTTGTGTGCGCGTCTTACTAATTCATGCAACATTAAAATAACTTTGCAAAGTAAAAAAGTGAATAAAAATTTAAAGTAAAACTTATGTAGGTAGCTAGGCTTCACTTTTTCATTCATTAAAACTTAAAGACATTATAAATAAGAAAATAAGTTCAGAGGATGCCCCCTCCGCTGCTTTTCTTGCGTGGGAGAGGTGCTTACATTTCATGCACATAACATTTCTTAAGGTTGCAGACGTTTTATGTTCGCGGCAGGATGTTCCCGTTGCGGTCTCTGAGCTTGTACGCTCCTTTGCCTAATGCTTCTGTGACCTCATATGGTCCTTCCCACTTAGGTCTGAGATTGCCTCCATCTTTCGCATGGCTTGCTTTATTGTTCCGGTAGACGAGGTCTCCCGGCTTGAAACTTGTGTTGCGAACCCTGGTATTATAGTATTTTTTTCATCTTGGCTTTGCTTTTTTGCTTCTTGGATTGCTGCTTGCTCTCTTTTCTCTTCCAAAAGGTCTAAGTTGATTTCCAAAGCCTCATCATTATTTATCATATCAACTTCCGCGGTTGCCAAACTCTACTGGGATCACCGCTTCCGTTCCATACGTGAGTGAGAATGGTGTTTCTCCGTTACTTGATTTGATCATGGTACGATGTGCCCATAAGACATGCGAAATCTCTTCCATCAAATTTTTGCTTCTTTCGTCCAACCGTGCCTTGATTCCTTCACCTAAGCTCCTGTTTGCCATTTCCACCAAGCCATTGGGTTGCGGATGTTTAACGGAAGCAAAGCATTGGCGGATACATAGCTTTTCGCACCAATCTTTGAATGGGTTATCCCTGAACTGCTTTCCGTTGTTAGATATTATTTCCCCTGGTAAGCCGAATCTGCAAACTATGTTGTCCCACACAAACTTCTTAATCTGGGCCCTCGTTATGGTCGCCACAAGTTTTGCTTCTATCCATTTGGTGAAGTAATCAACTGCTACTATTAGGAACTTGACTTTGCCAGGACCTTCCGAAAAGGTTCGACTTTGTCAATCCTCCATTTGTAAAATAGCCATGGAGATGTGATGAGGGTCAAGTTCTATTGCGGGTTCCTTGGCACAGGGCGGTAAACCTGGCAGTTATTGCATTCCCTTATTAATTTTCTGGTGTCTACGTGCATAGTTGGCCAGCAGTACCTTGATCTTAAAGCTTTTACCACCACGGATCTTGGACCAGCGTGCATGCTGCATGACCCCTCATGGATTTCTCTCAAAACATAATTTGCCTGTACCGGCCTAACACAGCGTAGCCATGGTCCGAGGAAAGACTTTTTGTACAAGATTCCGTTTGTCACGGCATATCTACCTGCCTTACGACATATGGCTCTTGTCTTCCTCTTTTCTTCTAGAAAAATTTCTTCCGTGAGGTACTCATGGATTGGAGTCATCCATGTGCGTCCTTCTTCTTCTACTACTGCTAGCACTTCCTTTTCATCTGTTGATTTTTCTTTGAGTTCTTCTACAAGTGCTTGTTTGCACAGGTGGGCAAAACTGGTGGATGCCATCTTGCTTAGCGCGTCTGCTTTTTTGTTTTCTCCTCTAGGTACTTGTTTGATAGAGACTTCTTTGAAAGTGTTGGTAAGGGCTCTGACCTTCTCCAAGTATTTGATCATGCTTGGTTCTTTTGCTATGTAAGATTCGTTGACTTGATTAGCCACAAGTCATAAATCTACATTTGCTTGAAGATTTTTTACACCCATTTGCTCTGCTATCCGGAGGCCAGCTATCAAAGCTTTATATTCTGCTTCGTTGTTGGTAGCGTCAAACCTGAACCTTAGAGCATATGTGAATTTCGCCCCCTCCGGATTCGTAAGTATTAGGCCAACTCCCGAGCCATCTATGCATGATGATCCGTCTATGAATAATATCCAGGGATCCGGAAGTTCTTCTTTGTCCTCCATGGGTGTATCCGGGAGGTCATCTTCCGGACGCTCTATAATGGAATCTGCTAGAATTTGTCCCTTGACTGATGTTCTTGGTCTATAGTGGATGTCATGTTCTCCTAGCTCAAAGATCCATTTGAGCAGTCTTCCTGTAACCTCTGGATTTGATAGTATCTGCTTTATTGGTTGGTTCGTGATTACAATGATTGTGTGTGCCTGGAAATATCTTTTTAGTAGCTTGCTAGCACTTACTAGAGCAAGTATCAGCTTCTCCATTAGAGTGTAATTGATTTCCGGACCTTGTAATCCACGGCTGACAAAGTAGATGGGCATTTGTTTGCCGTCCCTTTTCGTCATTAGGACTGCACTGATGGCTTCTTTTGCAGCCGCCAGGTAGATGATTAATTCTTCTTTCTCTTTTGGTGCGGTTAACACATGCAATTCTGCTATCAATTTTTTCATTTGTTTGAATGCCATTTCCGCTTCCGCAGTCCATTAGAAGTCACTTTTCTTTGTGCATTTCTTCAGAGTTTTGAAAAATGGCAATGATTTTTTGGCTGATTTAGATAGAAATTTGTTGAGGCTTGCCAGCTTCTCATTTAGTCTTTGCACGTCCTTCAAACACTTTGGAGATAGCAGACTGAGGACCGCTTCTACCTTATCCGGACATACCTTTAATCCGTCAGCATTCACTTTGTACCCTAGAAACGTGCCTTCTCTCATCCCAAAGGTGCATTTTTTAGGATTTAACTTCATGTTTATCTCTCTGAGGATTTTGAACGCTTCCTCAACGTCTCTGATTACTTCTTGTTCCGTGCGGCTTTTAATGACTAGGTCGTCCGCATATACTTCCAAGTTTCGGCCAATTTGCTTTTGGAAGGCTTTATCCATCAGACGTTGATAAGTTGCTCTAGCATTTTTTAATCAGAACGACATTTTCGAGTAACGGAATATTCATTGGCTTGTGATGAATGATGTCTTTTCCTCATCTCCCTTTGCCATTTTTATTTGATGGTATCCTTTATATGCATCCATGAAACATTTAAAAGGATACCCACCGAGGGACTCTACCTTCCAGTCTATTTCTGGTAGCGGATAACCATCTTTGGGGAATGCTTTGTTCAAGTCCTTAAAATCCACACACATTCTTCAGCTGCCGTCATGCTTTTTCACCATCACCGGGTTTGATAGCCAACTATGATAATGGACTTCTTTCATGATGACAGCGTTCACTAGCTTTTCTACTTCTTCGTAGATTGCCTTATTCCTCTCAGGTGCTTGTCCCCTTTTCTTTTGTCTAACGGGTAGACATCCTTCACGAATATTTAGCCTGTGCTCTGCTATGTGACGCGGAACTCCAGTCATATCTGTTGGCTTCCAGGCGAATATACCAAGGTTGTGCCTTAGCAAACCGCACAGCTCCTTCTGCCCATCTTCTGTTAAGGTAAAGCCTATTGCTATAGTTTGTTCCGAATATTCTGGGTGGATTGCTACTTGAATCTTTTCTTCTATGACTTGGTCGATTATGGGCTGCTGCGTTCCTGGTCCTGAGACCATTATGCACTCTAGTAGAATAATCATGCTGCTCCGTAATGTGACCGTTTTGCCTGGATTCTCCTTACTCCTAGCCTTCCTATGATTCCGTTGTATGGAGATGGTAACCTTACAACCATGAAATTCATCTATGCGGAAGTTAAGTGTTCCTCATCGCCTATCTTTACTAGCAACGATATTTGCCCTAACAGCCATATTATTTCTCCACTAAACCTAACCAGTGGTGTGGCTGCGGGGACCATTTGGCTTCTGACCTCCAGGCGGAATCTATTGAAGCAGTGTTTATACAGGATTTCTGAAGAGGATCCCCCGTCCACATACATGCGGTGGACGAAATGTCCCCCCATCTCAGCTTCGATAATCATAAGACCCTCCGTCCCATCCTCCTCCCCTAGGGTGGGAATGAGATCACTGTCTCCGAAGAGAAGGTTTGGGTAATCCTTTGTTTGGCTACCCTCTGCTATGGCTGTACCATTAGGATCACCAGTGGTTTGTCCTTTCCTTAGGCTTCCCTCTTTTTTGCTGCCTTTGCATGGTCTTTCCCATTGCTTTAAATGTGACAGCTTTCCTGCTTTAAGTATTTCCTCGATTTGCCTCTTTAGGTGCATGCACTCATCGGTGGTATGTCTTACTTCCCTATAGAACTCACGGAATTTGCTAGCGTTCCTTTTTTTCTACCGGGGTTGTCATTGGTGGAGGAGGTTTGAAGTTTCCTTTATCTAAAGCCAAAATTTCTTTTGGTGTTGTTGTAAGGAGGGTGAACATGTCCTGCTTTCGCTCCAACCTTTGTTGGTTTTGGAAGCCTCCCTTATTGAAGTTTTGCTTCTGTCCAGCTTTTTGCTGTTTCCACAACGGAAATGACTTCTTTCGTTCGCGACTAGAAGCTGCCACCTCACCTCTGAGGAATGCTGTGGTCACCCTCATCATTTCATCTACTAACTTTGGAATTTTATCATGTAGATGTTTGATTAATTCGGGGTTGGTAATTCCGTGCATAAATCCTGAGATTTTCATGCATTCTGGAGCTCCCTTTATGTCCCTGCATTTGAGCTTGTACCTTCGCACAAACTCTTTCGTGGATTCCCTGTATCTCTACTTGATGTTGTGAATTTCGACCGGATCTTTGATGCATTTTTATCTGCTAGAGGTAGTTCTCTAGGAATGCTTTCTTTAAGTCATCATAACTATGAATGGATTCCTGGGGAAGGTCATCAAACCACACTCTTGTGTTTCCAGTAAGTGTAGAATTGAACATATGACACCACATTGGCATTGCCTAGCGTTCTGTCTTTGTGGCCGCCTGGAAGATTTTTAGGTGATCTTCTAGGTCTTCACTTCCGCCATATGTCTTGATGTG
>BQNB010078494.1:2571-30534 GCA_026074375.1 Tanacetum coccineum
CTAAGATAACTATTACTATTCTATTACATAAACAGACTTAACTAGAACAGACTTAACTAAATATGACCAGTACTAACTCTAGTACTGCTACTCTACCAGTACTAACTTTAGTACTGTCAGACTTAACTTAGTACTGTCAGTATTAACTTAGTACTGCCAGAACTAACTATTACTACCAGACTTAACTGATATACTACTAATATTAAGTCTTTTACAATCTATTTCCCAACATCATTGCGTAAAGTTCTTATGTAATTTGAACATTTAACAAGCAAAGGTACCGCGCGTTGCTGCGGGACGGGTTTTTTTCTAGTTACTGCGGGGCAGAGTTTTTTTTAATTGGTATGGACACTTATTTTTTTTTGTTTTTTTTATTTTGTTAGCTTTTTCTTTCTTGTATTCGGCGTTTTTTTATATTGCCTGCTTGTATGTTCCACGTTACTCGCGCCATAAATGTTGACTAAGTAAAAAAGAAAAAAAAAACAAATGGGTCGGCCCGAGGCGGGGCATAATTTTTTTTTAATTGGTTTTGAAGGAATATTAAGTAAGAATGTGCACGTGCGTTGCAACGGGGCTGACTTGTATTCGACCTTTTTTTTATATTGCGTACTTGTATGTTCCGTATTATTATACTCGTGCTATAAATCTTGACTAAGTAAAAAAAAATGGGCCGGCCCAAAAAATGAGAGTCCAAAAAAATCACTATGGCCCGGCACTATTCCTCGAAGCACTGTAGCATGACATCTCAATTGATATATATAGTAACAAGCATCATAGCCCGCGCGTTGCTGCGGAGCATTTTTTTTGCTAGTTCGATCCACTCTCTCTACTCCCTCCTATGTAGCTCTTCATTTGTTCGGTAGAGGCGTAGAGCTATCTACTTGGTCGTGAAATTGCTATTTGGAATTGCTATTTGGTTTTGTAAAACCATAAAATGTAACATAATGATAGCAATCTTGAAAATAAATCCATACTCAAACTGTTTTATATTATAAAGAATAGCAATCTTGAAAATAAAATTCAAAGTCGACCTTGTTAGTGACAACTCATTCTTGTATTTCAGGCGATAGTGCTACTTATGGTTCTGTAATGCCTATAGAAAAAGCGTCATGCTCCCCACTTTTGTACACGTGTGCGCCTGCCTGTCCACAATATCAGTTGCAACCTCCATCATAACACGTATACCTGTGAATGCATACATATCTGATCATTAATGATTTACAAATGCTCAAATCTTTTGCGAAAATGAGTTTTTATTCCTATTAGTTTTATAGCATAACCACTATAATCTGGATCAAAACTTTAACACTTCCATAAAATTAATTCACTTTCATAATCAACGGCTTTTGAAGTGTATGTTGTTTCTTTTTTGCATGCCTGTAATACTTGACGCATTGCAAGAGTTCAGTATAAAAAATGAGTTTTACATAGTCATGTTTATGAACACAGTAAATATACCCATATACCTGGAAGACAACCATCCTTGTAGGAGGCTTTTTTTGATACAATGTCTCTTCAGCACGGTAGAAGGTTTGTTGATTGTATATGTGCACGACGAACTATTGCCAGGAACTGCAACAAAATATTTAAAACTTTTTACCTCCATTTGGGATTGATTAAACTGATGTTGAAAAGCCAAGAAAACCTATCAGGTTTATAGTCAGTCAAGCTCAAACATTTCACACTTTTTACCTGATCTTTCCAAAATAATATGAATCATACAATACATAGTTTATACATCAGGGTGTTTGACATAACTTATTTCCTGTTTAACGTACGCGACTAAGCAGTTTAGATTGTTTGGATAAAAAAGAAATTCAGCTTAATTGAATACCTCCCTAAACAACCTTTTCTTCAGAAATGACAACTTGTGCTCAAACGCTTGTGTTCTGTCTTTCAACGTGTTATGAAGCTTGATGACCTGTTCAAACAGGAAAGTAATTAGAACTTTCGCATAGGCATTAACAATACCTTCTGATCAGTTATAATAACATCATAATTACTTAGTTGCCAATTATCATTGATACATATTACACGATTCCTTTATTCATATTTATCAAGGTTACTATATATATTTACTACAGGATTGACAAATTTACAATTTTTTGAAGAGTTGAAAAGTTGTCTTGCTTTTTAAGTTGTGAAGTTTGCTTTTACATTTGCTGCATAATTGTGCCTTTAACTCAAGTCAACCTGGTCCTGTCTACTTTCGTGCATCTAATCCTTGCACCTGATCTTCACTTCTTGACTTCTAAAGTCCGATAATTTTCTTCCAATTTCTTTATAGCGTCATCTTTCAGTGTCATATCTTGCGTGGCTTTATCAAGCTATCGATAACCTGTAGGGTGAAACATGAAATTTTCATCAACTGGATATACCAAAACACCTTCTGTAGTTGCAGCAACCTGAGTACGGACTGCAGGTGCAATTCATAAACATTTTGTTCTAACAATAGCCCTCTATTTTCATTTAAAAATTCAAAACCACGTGCTAATCATGTTTCTTACTCTTATACAGTCATAATATAAAATCATACTACAACTGAATGGATAAACTATTTATTCAAAATTTGATTTTCTTACTGCTTAATGCTAGTGCAGCTATTGGCTATGACAGTTAGCCCATTATGAGAAGAGAATGGCCCATACTCAAAATGGCAGCGTTTTTTAGATGTATACAAATAAGTTCACGAACCTTGATGGGTAAAATGATCCAGTCCACTGTTGCCATCAACGGCATATGAAGTGTATGTTGTTTCTTTTTTTTCATGCCCGTAGTAAAAAATGAGTTTTACATAATCACATTTATGAAGACAGTAAACATACCTGTATAACTAATTGCAATCTAATTGATATCATGTGTATTTGTACCTTGAGTAGAAAAGAACAGCAGTGACATTCATACTGTGGAATACAAAAGTTCCAAAAGTACATAATTTAACCCAGTCGATATGCAAATAAGCTCACATTTTATCGAATCAAGTGAGACCATTCAAATTATATCGTTATAGGCTCTGACCTAGGACACTGATAAAACTGAATATGAAAGCCACATTTTTCTAATCATTTCATGAGGCTCAGATTTTTGAACAATCGAACAAAGAGGATTGGTTCGCCGTGGCTGCAAAAAGTTAATAATTGTCGCGCCAGGATACGACCCATCTCAACTTTGATCGAATCTGCTGAAACACCTCAATTGAACAAAGAGGATTGGTTCGCCGTGGCTGTAAAAAGTTAATAATTGTCGCGCCAGGATACGGTCGATCTCAACTTTAATCGAATCTGCTGAAACACACTTAAATTGTATCATCACATCCTTTTGATTACCTTATCATACGTTACGTGTGGAACAGATTTCTACACCCATAAAAATCGTTGTGCGAATAATGTGAGTCGAAAAAAGAATCCTGAACACAAAACATTAAACCGGCATTGTTTCGATCACCAAATGTAAGTCTGCGAATATAGAAGCAATACCAAACACCGTTATTGGCTGCAACTACAACCCGGGCCAAGTTACCTCGCCAAACATACCGCCAATGTTGGCTGCAACAGTAACCCAGGTTAGGTTACCCCGCCAAAAATACCAAACACCGTTATTGGCTGCAAATATAACCCGAGCCAAGTTACCTCGCCAAACATACCGCCAATGTTGGCTGCAACAGTAACCCGGGTCAGGTTACCCCGCCAAAAATACTAAACACCGTTATTGGCTGCAACTATAACCCGAGCCAAGTTACCTCGCCAAACATACCGCCAATGTTGGCTGCAACAGTAACCCGGGTCAGGTTACCCCGCCAAAAATACTAAACACCGTTATTGGCTGCAACTATAACCCAGGCCAAGTTACCTCGCTAAACATACCTCCAATGTTGGCTGCAACAGTAACCCGGGTCAGGTTACCTCGCCAAAAATACCAAACACTGTTATTGGC
Organism: Tanacetum coccineum; assembly: GCA_026074375.1. Classification (NCBI taxonomy): domain Eukaryota; kingdom Viridiplantae; phylum Streptophyta; class Magnoliopsida; order Asterales; family Asteraceae; genus Tanacetum; species Tanacetum coccineum. The sequence goes on from BQNB010078494.1 coordinate 6,505, forward strand.
TGCAACTATAACCCGGGCCAAGTTACCTCGCCAAACATACCGCCAATGTTGGCTGCAACAGTAACCCAAGTCAGGTTACCCCGCCAAAAATACCAAACACCGTTATTGGCTGCAACTATAACCCAGGCCAAGTTACCTTGCCAAACACACCGCCAATATTGGCTGCAACAGTAACCTGGGTTAGGTTGCCAAAATACCGGCGTCAGTATATGACTACCACAAAGAATATAAACGTAGGCACACATCATCATAGACCTACAACCAAACGAAACCACTTACTTTTACACAACCCTAATTTTTAATAGCCAGGAACATACGTTGGTAAAAAGTAAAGAATTCAGACACTCATAACAATTAAATTAAAATAAAGAAGTCTAGTCGAAAGTATTTACAAACCTAAATTCCGAGTAGTCTTCCGGCACGCAAACCATGAAGAAATTAAAAACCCTAAGTTCAGATGGAGGTATAGCAATATAGCACCATAGATGGTTCCAGAAAAATGAAGGCGAAACTGATTTGGACATATATATTAGAAAAAATGCCGGCCGGAACACGTGGGCTAGGCTAACATAGTTGGGCTAGGCCATCAACAGTAACTGTTATGATAAAATATATAATGACAAAAGGGATATCATCCTATTTGGCAAAATATATGTACATGGCAACATTCAATATTTTTAAATGTCTATTTTAGGTAGAGGTGGTAATTTGAGACCCATTGATTTAATTTGGGTTTAGTTGAGTATATATTTTTAAAAGATGGGGCTAGTTGAGTCTCTCTTAATATTTATAGATGTGTCTCGCAAGAGGATTCGACTGGTCTAGCGGATCAAAAGTTTTTTTATACGTTTTCATTCATTTTTATCCGTTTTTATATGTTTTGTACCTTTTTGAACGTTTTTATCCGTTTTTAATGTTTTATACGTTTTCGATCGATTTTGACCATTTTTGACCGATTTCAACCGATTTCGACTGATTTCAACCGTTTCCGACCGATTCCGACGGATTTTGACCGTTTTCGACCGATTTCCACCGTTTTCGTCCATTTTCGTTTGTTTTCGCCCGTTTTCGAACGTTCTTGAATGGTTTTAACCTTTTTTTGTCTGCTTTTAAATGTTATTATACGATGTTGTCCATTTTCTTACATTTTCTTACGTTTTCTTTTGTTTTCTTTCGTTTTTTCGTACGTTTTCGACCGTTTTTGTCCATTTCCTTACGTTTTTGTGCTTTTTTGTACGTTCTCGTCCATTTTCTTACCTTTTTGTACATTTCCTTACTTTTTTTAAGTTTCCGTTCATTTTGTACGTTTTTGTACGCTTAAATATGTTTTGAACATTTTCAAATGTTTTATCCGTTTTTTATTTTTTATACGTTTTAGTACTTTTTATAAACATGTATAAAAGCGAAGACGAACGAAACGTAGAAAAACGGAGAAGAACGTATGTAAACAAACAAAAGCGTACAAAATGGAGAAAAACGTACAAAGACGTATAATAACATTTAAAAACGGACGAAAACGTTCAAAAAAGCTTGAAAACGAACAAAAATGGTCGAAAGCGGTCAAAACACACGAGAACGGTCAAAACGGTCAAAAACGCTCGAAACCAGTCGAAAACGGTTGAAAACACTCAAAATCGGCCAAAAACGGTCGAAATTGGTGAAAAACGGTCGAAATCAGTAAAAAACACTCGAACGGTCGAAAACGGACGCAAACGATCGAAAACGGACAAAAAAGTACATAAGCATATAAGAATGGACAGTGAATCACTTTGCTTACCAGACCCAAGCATATCTAAACCTATGTTTCATATCTAGACCTATGTTTCTATAAGACTCATCTAAACCCAGACCCATCTAGATCCAAACCTATCTAGACCCGTGACTCAAGCCCAACCCGACCCGACCCACATATTTTGCCACATCTAGTTACTCTATTTGCATTTAAAAAAATGTCTATTTGCATTTGCTAGTTTTTAAATAACTAGTTGCACAAAAAACTTCTTTAAATATAAGTATTTCTATGCTGATTTGTTAGCTAGAGTGGTACTGTAGTAGATTATCCAAATTGATTGACATAAGGAAAGTGAGATGTTTTCTATGTTTGGCAACAAGAGTTTTGAAACGTTTAGGAGCGACAACTGGTAAGCATTTTAGATGAAAAACTTATTTGGCAACACCTCAACAAGCATTTGAATATTATTTAACAACTCCAATCTCAAATGCTTCCTGTAGAAACATTTCAGAACTGCTCTCAGCATTTTGTTTATAAAATTACATTTATACCCTCAAATATAACATTTATAATTTCTTTTATTGGGTTATATGCACTTTTTCGTAATTTTACACTTTCTAATTACATCTTACAGCTACGTTACCAAACATCTTTTTTAAACTAACAGTTATTGTATAACACCTCATTTTTTAGGGTCATTGACGTCGTCAACAAATTCACTATGTATTTTTAGTATTGTACGCGTTTGCTTTAAATCGTAATCGTTAAGTTAAATCGCGTAAGCTAAAAATTATCGTTCAATGTAAACGGGCGTCAAACAATTAAATGTTTACATCAAGCAAGTGTTAAGTAATTATTTTGAAGATAATTATTAACTTTGTTCATTTTATTTTTATTGGTTGCGTAAATTCATTACGTTTCATGATAAAATACGTTTAGGCATACCTGGAACCACCAAAACTTTTCTATGCTTCAAAAAATACCCACATTTATACCCAATACCTAAAATTTACTAAATATTATCATACATATGCATATAGGGCCGGATTTATAGAGATGGATACCAAGAGAAGACATACACAACTTGCAAGTATAAAACCTATTAATTAATTTAACAACAACTTACATTACCTACACTTATACTTTCAAAATGTGAAATAATACTTTCATTATATTGCAAGAACTAGCTAGATATTGCTTCCTCATTTCATGAAACTCATCTCAACTATTAGGGAACATAAGAACATAACAATTAAAGACCTAGTACATGTACATTGCAAAGTTAGTAAGACTTAAGGCATGACTAGTGGTTTTGACCACTAGTCATCCCCTTTTTTGCTCAATATTTGCCTCTGCCCCCCCCCCCCCCCCCCCCCAAGACCATAAGTCTTGTCTTTCTTTTATCACTTAGATCACCTTGTTTAATTATAAGTCATGCAATACTAGTAATAAACAAACACAACACTTACACTTGTCTTGTTTTCAAAATAGTTGAACACAATTTTTCAAGAATTTTTCAAAAGGATTTTCAAAATCTTTCAAAATTCTGTGTTCAACAATCCCTCCTCATGTCACTTCAATAGATATGATAGTCATGACGTCAATGATAGAGTTGGAAAGTCTATTTGGTCATTTGTTCGATGGATTATATAACACCCCATTTTTTAGGGTCACTTACGACGTTAATAAATTCACTATTTATTTTAAGTATTGTACGCGTTTGCTTTTAAATCATAATCGTTAAGTTAAATCACGTAAGCTAAAAATTATCGTTCAATGTAAACGGGCATCAAACAATTAAATGTTTACATCAAGCAAGTGTTAAGTAATTATTTTGAGAATAATTATTAACTTTGTTCATTTTATTTTTATTGGTTGCGTAAAGTGATTACGTTTCGCGATAAAATACGTTTAGGCATACCCAGAACCACCAAAACTTTTCTACGCTTCAACAAATACCCACATTTATACCCAATACCCAAAATTTACAAAAATATATCATGTATATGCATCTATGGCCGGATTTGGTCTTATGGATACAAGAAATATCACAAAAATCTTACCACTTGCAATGTACTTCACCAACTAATAAAACCATGAGACTTTTACAAGTAAAACCCATACCATGACCATAAGGACTTCCATGATTTACTCCCCTTTGTCTCAAGAGTTCCTAGACCTCTTTTGACTAAGTCTTATATCATATAATACTTACACCTTTCAAGAGATATCTCATACACTTCAACACTTAACAAAAAAAATCAAACTATCTCTCTCTTTCTCTCTTACAACCCCACGACATCAAACACCCCTTTTGTATAATTCATAGCTTGATTTTCCAAGTCCATACACACATACCTACATCATATCTAAGATGTCTTAAGTTGTTTGCAAGGGTTGGTTAAAGGTTTACAAGTATTGAAGCAAGAAAAGCAAGATTAGGGTTTCTATTGGAATTAGGGTTTTCTAAGCTTGTAAGCTTTGGTTTTTCATCTAAACAAGGGTTTAGATTGTGTTGGTTATCATCATACATCATCATAAGGTTATCTAAAAACTCTAATCACTTTACATTTATCATTTTATGTGTATATATGTTCTTTATAGCAAAAATCACCATTTAGGACTTTTAAACATGTAAAAAGAGTTTTTACTTGTGATCATCATTTTGTACACTTTTTCATATGTTATGTGATTGGTAATATCATGGTATAATGGGATTATAAGTATTGTAACATGTTGGTTAAGTGTAAAAATGTATATGTATAAACTAGTAAGTAAAGTTACTTAAGGAAAGTTATTGATTTCATGTGATGTTAATGACTTGTTAATCTTGATATCATGGACTCATGTGGACATATGATGGAAAAATGGACACTATTATATATATGACATAATATATAATGAGTATTGGATAACTTGTGGTATTTTTTATTAGGTTAAAAAGGTATATAAAACAAGTTATAACTAAGTATACATAATGAGTTCAAAAGGGGCTATTTTGGTTTGTGTATTATGACAGCACTATCATGTTTTATAAATATAGTACACCTCATGATAATTCCAAAAAGGTAAGAAACTCAAAAAACGGATTAATAACAAAAAAGATACATAGTTTACGAGTTTTACGATAATAACCGGAGTTATAAAAGAATTTTTATAAAAATTCTACAAACAAAAGGTTTGGTATTTTTATTAAATCACACATATTTTTAGGATTTCAAAACAATAAGAAACGTAATTTTTTGATTAACGTATTTTTTGCTAAAAAAAACGAAGAAAGTTATGAATTACGCGAGTTTTACTATACTTAAAATGTATAAATAAAATACTTTTATAAAACCAATTTTATAAAAGTTAATGTTCATGACGGAAAAACGAATTTTTTTAAACTCATAAATAAATTAGGAACTTTTCAATTTTACCGAGAACCGTGCTCGAAAGAATTACTAAAAACGGAGCTAAAATGAATAAAATACGACGTTTACGATAATTAAAGTTTATAAAAGTAATTTTATAAACTATGAACAGTAAAATTTACTGTTCATAAGTAGACCCCTCTTTATAAAAATGTGATAATTTTGATAATGAAGACAGTTGCCGAAGGATCGGCTAAAATCAGGATTAAAACGACTAAGATTGTTGCATTTACGGGTTTTACGACAATGTTAAATTAATAAAACGTCATATTATGAACAGTAAAAGTACTGTTCATCAGAAGGTTTTAAAATATAAAAATGTAATATTTTTATATATCATCTTAATACGAAGACGTGGACGTAAGAAACACGAGAAACGGGTTCAAAACGGGAAAGTTATGCTAGTTTTACATAGTACTTATACGACCTATATTGGATTAGGTTGCACTCGATCATTTCCGTGACGCATTTTCTGTGATACGTTTGATTTCGCTCCTCAATGTTGAGTTCTAGCCACGTTTTACATAATATGTTTTATAGTTTTTGGGGTAGAAAACAAAGCTTGTTTTATAATGGTCAAAGTGGATTAAGTTTTATATTTAGATTACGTGTTGCTCCTATAGTAGCGATAACCCAGTTGAGCCCATTATCATGAACTGTCAGTTACTGGATGTGATGTGCGAATTGTTATGAATAGATCTATTGGGATTGACATCCCCGTTCGGGTGATTAGCTATCATTGGGCAAACGAACGTATACCATGTCGAACATAGGATGTTGCGGGTTAGAACATCATCACGGGCAATGTAGGCCATTTATATGGTATTCATTTATGTCGAGCTTCAGTGTCATGAGCTTAGGGCAACGTAATTACATTTATATGATGTCTGCATCTGTTGCATTATCATACACTTGGGAAATCTTGTGGTCCTACAATATACGATTTATCAAACCTATGAATTCACCAACATTATTGTTGACGTTTTAAAGCAATGTTTTTCAGGAGGTCAATAACAAACCTCCTATGCGCATCGGACAACCTAGTCGAGGTTGCAAGGGATACATTGGTGGTTTTGATTTGGATATCATGCATTAAAGATTTTGTCGCATTACATTTTGTATATCTGTTATGGGCTAGAAATCTTTGTATTTTGAACAAGTGAACAAGTGAAGCTTCGGGCTTATGTAACAAATACTTTGTTAAATCTAATGTATCGGTTTTAAACGACTTTTTGGTCGTTCTATATATATCTTGTGTTATTGATCTATGAAGTAACACGCCCCGGACCCTTATTCCGCTGCGACCCAATTTGGGGGTGTTACAGATTGGTATCAAGAGCCAAGGTTATAGAGAACCAGGTCAAATGTTTTTGCTGGACTATAACCGTTTTCAAACATTGCATACACACAAAGGGGTTTGCACGGGGCATACATACGTGCATACATTCATACATACACTAGTTGTTGCATTAGTTGGTTATACTAGATGCATTCATAATTGATATACGTGTTTATATTATACTACGTATATACCATACCAGTCTTATATAATATAGTTATATAAGTTATTTTTGCTTGTTACAGCAGTTATGTCGTCTGATTCCGCGGTTACCTATACTTCCGTCCACTCTGAGGCACGATCTTGGAGTATCCCGTCTGAGGATCCTTACGAGGAGGCTGCCCGACAGTTGTTGGAGCAGGCACCACGTCCTTCAGAGTATGTACCTGATCCCATGGAGCTAGAGGATCATGTACCAGTGTACATTCCTGAGCCTGAGCACCCTGAGGATTTAGTGCCAGCTGAGGATGAGGCACCTATAGAGCCATACATTACTGAGGTTGCTTCTGCACCTACACCGCCACTACCACCACCATCCCTTCTACCCACACTTATCCGACCCCCACATACTAGAGCAGCCATGGCTCAGAGGAGAGCTACAGCACCATCCATATATCATTCACTACTTCCAGCAGGGACGCCACCATTGTTACCTATACCACTACCTGCACCATCCACTAGCCGCAGAGCTGACATTCCCGAGGCTGACACGCCACCTCGGAAGAGGCTACTACTTACTGCTCCCACACCTAGGGTTGAGGTTGGGGAGAGCTCTGCTGCTGCTGCTGCTAGACAGCCAGGATCTACTATGGCCCGCAGGGTCGATCACAGTTTTGTAGACACTGTGGATACCAGGGTTCGAGATACTGAGAGGAGGACTATGGCCGCCGTAGAGGTGGTCAACCTGAGGGTCAGTTACCAGGCAGATGTTCGCAGGAGAGAGAGTTTGGGGTTTTATTCACGACATCAGGAGGCCCAGGAGGACCGGGCTGCTGTGAGAGCTGAGATTGAGATATTGAGGAGAGAGAGGCTTGCTTACGAGCAAGAGAGCATCGAGACCCGTCAGGCCTTGGCTAGGTCTGAGGCTTACAGCAGGGCACTAGAGGCACGGATTAGAGTGTTAGAGACTCAGGCGTATCGCCACGAGTGGCAGCGTCAGGACGCAGATGATCGTGCTATTGAGCATATCATACGTACCCAGGCCTTGGAGGCTGGAGCACGCGTTGACACCTTAGAGGACACTGGTAGTAGTGCCTAGGTTTACCTTTCTATCATATTGTAGCTATACTATATAGCCTGCTAAGTTTTTATGGGTTACTCCCAGCTAGCAGACTATATAGATCTTTTGTTTCTGTTTAGCTATCAGGTCCTGCACAGCCAGAGCTACCAGAGGAGGCTGGTAGCAGTTCCTAGATTCTGTTATGGCTAGTTGTTTTGTACAGCCTACTAAGTATTACGGGTTCAATCCCGGCTAGTATGGCTTTAGGTTGTATATATTCTTTTATCTTGTAACCTAATCGATGTGATCATTTTGTATCTGAACCAATCATGTATGTTTTCCAATTATATATGGAATGGTGGTATTATGTCATGTCTGTAATCGAATTTATTATGAATGAATGTCGATTTAGCTACACCATTGTTAATTTTAATTCAGTTGTGCATTTCACTGTGTGATGTGATCTCATTTTACTTATTGGGTATATGTCATGTCATGGTTATGATTTTATGAAATCTAACGGGTATTATATTTTCTTGTGATTGAAGAAAATGGCACCAAAAAGAGCCACGAGGTCAAACATAGCCCCAGAAACAACCAACACCACATCTGTCACTAATGCCCAACTTCAGGCAATGATTAACCAAGGCGTTACTGCCGCTTTGGCAGCACGTGATGCAAACACGAATGGCGTCGACAGCCACAATTCAGGAACAGGTGCTAGGAGAAACGAGCGAGCCACTCGTGAGTGCACTTACCCAGACTTCATGAAGTGCCAACCTCTAAATTTCAAAGGCACAGAAGGAGTTGTCGAATTGACTCAATGGATTGAGAAAATGGAAACTGTGTTCCGCATAAGCAACTGTTCTGTGGAAAACCAAATCAAGTTCTCCACTTGTACTCTTCTGGGAAATGCTCTAACGTGGTGGAACTCCCACGTTAGGACTGTTGGTAATGACATTGCTTATGCAATGACCTGGACTGAACTGAAGAAGAAAATAACTGACAAGTACTGCCCAAGGACCGAGATTAAGAAACTCGAAGTCGAACTGTGGGAATTGAAAGTGAAAGGTACCGATGTGATAGGGTACAACCAACGTTTTCAGGAACTGGCACTGCTGTGTGGTAGAATGTTTCCTGAAGAATCTGACAAGATTGAGAAATATGTCGGTGGCTTACCCGACATGATCCACGGAAGTGTAGTAGCATCCAAGCCTAAGACAATGCAAGAGGCAACTGAAATGGCAATCGAAGTAATGGATAAGAGAATCCGCACTTTTGCTGACCGTCACACAGAGAATAAGAGAAAGTAAGATAATAACCAACAACCACAACAACAACACCAAAACAAGAGGCAGAACACCGGCGGGGCTTATGCTGCATGGACTGTTGAGAAGAAACAATATGGGGGATCTAAACCCCTATGCTCAAAATGCAATTATCACCACGATGGTCCGTGTGCTCCCAAATGCCACAAATGCAACAAAGTTGGTCATTTTGCTCATGACTGTAGGAGTACGGCAAGTGCTAACAATGCTAACAACCAGAAGGGCATTGGGTCAGGCTAGAGACCTACTTGTTATGAGTGTGGAGTTTAGGGACATTTTAAGAGGGAATGTCCAAAGCTGAAGAACAACAACAACTGGGGTAACCAAGTTTGAGGTGGCAATGCTCCAGCCAAGGTGTATGCGGTAGGGCATGCAGGGACAAACCCAGACTCCAATGTCGTGACGGGTACGTTCCTTCTAAACAACCGATATGCCTCTGTCTTATTTGATACTGGTGCCGATAGAAGTTTTGTATCCACTACATTTAGCTCCCAAATTGATATCAGACCAACTGCATTAGATCACTATTATGACGTTGAACTAGCCGACGGGAGAATAATTATGTTGAACACTATCCTTAGGGGTTGTACATTAAATATCCTGAACCACACATTTAACATAGACTTAATGCCCGTAGAACTTGGTAGTTTCGACGCTATAATTGGTATGGATTGGTTGGTAAAGTACCAAGCAATCATTGTGTGTGCCGAGAAGATCGTTCGTATCCCCTGTGGGAATGAAACATTAATTTTTCACGGTGACGGAAGCAACCAGGGACACGAGGCTCGTCTGTACATTATCTCGTACACCAAAACACAAGAATACATGCTAAAAGGATGTCTAGTCTTTTTGGCAAACGTTAATACAAAGGAGACGGAAGACAAGTCAGAGAAGAAGCGACTTGAGGACGTACCAATCATCCGGGATTTTCTTGATGTATTCCCTAAGGACTTGCCGGGTCTTCCTCCGACTCGACAAGTGGAATTTCAAATCAATTTGATACCTGGTGCTGCACCTGTAGCTCGGGCGCCTTATCGATTGGCACCTTCCGAAATGAAAGAGTTGTCAGAGCAACTAAAAGAACTATCTGACAAAGGCTTTATAAGATCTAGTTCCTCACCCTGGGGAGCTCCGGTCTTGTTTCTCAAGAAGAAGGACGGATCATTTTGAATGTGCATTGATTACCAGGAATTGAATAAACTGGCGGTGAATAACCGTTATCCGCTCCTAAGAATCGATGATTTATTTGATCAGCTTCAAGGGTCGAGTGTCTACTCGAAGATCGACCTAAGGTCGGGTTATCACCCTTGAGGGTGGCGTAGTTGTGGCGATGATGATGGTGGTATGATGATGATGATGATGCGATGGTCTATGTGATGATGGAGGTATGATGATGATGATAATGGAGGTGGGTGGCCTGTCGTTGGACGCAGTCCGAAGAGAAAGGGGTAGCGCGGCTGGGCGTCGGTGGGGTGTGGATGGCGCGAGTGGGTCAGTGAGGTGGGGATCGGATAGATCTGGTGGATAGGGGAGTATTTTTGGATCGTCCAGGAAAAGTCGCCGAAAAGTTTTTTCGTTGGCCAGGAGTGTGGACGGTCGGCTGACCGGGTTGGCCGGACGCGTTGGACTCGCCGAAAAATAGGGAGAGGGAGAGAGTTATATGTGGGGTGTGTGTGTGTTGTTATATGTTTTTAAATGAAAAAAATTATAAAACTTTTTATATTTATATTAAAAGTTTTAAGAAAAATGACAAGTATTAATAAGTTTGAGGGTGAAATTTATAAATATTTCACAGGGACCAAAAGTGTAACTTTTGAGTATTATTTTGTAAAATATCGTTCGGCATGACTCTTTTGAATCCACTTACGGGTGATTCGAGTCACTAAACTTGTGCCATTGTTTATCCAAATCAATTTTTCTGGATCAAATATTATTCACTCGACTAAATTTCGTAAAACGTTTTAAAAAATTCTATTTAAAACGTTTATTATTTATTTTGTATAATTACTAATAAACTATGTCCGGTAAATCAAATGAATTTTAAAAACGCGAATATTCGCGTTTTTCACAAACGCTTTTAAATAAAATATAAGTAATTTATTAAATATTTCTATTTAATAAACTGTGATAATTAAATATAATTTAATTATTTTCAGCGTCGGGACGCGTTAGTTTCATTTCTAAAACTTTGTGAGGCTGTTTTAGCCCTTTTCTGCTTGTTTTCAAGTCTCGGGCAAAACTAAAAAATTATCCGAAATACGTTTTAACACCAAATTGTTTTTTAGAGTCCTGAGTTGTGAAAACGTGATTTAGTGGTTCGTTTTTGATACGTCAGCTTAGAAATAACATATATCTTTTTCGTTTTCAAGTCGATTAAGTTAAAAATAACTTTGCACATGGAGAAGTAAATAATAAATATATTTATTATTCTAAAATATGTTTCAATAATTTTACCATTAATACGCGGTACTTGCTATTTATGTGACCATAAAAGACGCAAAAAGTTTAAAAAGTCAAGTCGGACCAAAAAAGTCAAAAGGTAAAATAGTCAAATAAATTCTTCGAAAAATTCTCCCGAGTACAGTACGACTTAGAATATTCTTCAATCTTCACTCAGCAGTAACTAACTTACACTAGCAGCGCTAACTTTATACTAGCAGTAAATAATAAATCTAACAGTAGTAACTGTGAACTACAGTACTAACTTATACTACAGCACTGAACTACTTAGCATATTTTTCATAAAGTTGATGAACATCACTAACTTTAGCCTTTAGGCAGCAGTAACACAAACCTGAGCAACTTGTAACTGCTAAGAATCATCAAGTAAGTCTTATAATCCCAACAATCTCCTTAAACTTGATATTCTTCTTCAAATCTCAAGTATCCTTCATAAAGCGTCGTTAATCACCAGGATGATGCTTCTAAACACTTTAATGATTCTTAAGCCTGTTATGTGAGAAGTTAAAGAAGCTGATATGCCATTTTACTAAAATGAATCACAATGGAAGCTTTGTTATAGCATATCAACCAGTAATTGTAGCAGGTGTAGGAAGATGATATTTCCTTCTCTACCAACATATAGATCTCATGTGTTGCAATCATTAAGAGTGTACTCCACAAGAGTCATATAGCTTCCATTTAACCCGTACTGTAATCTTGTTGATTTCTCCATACTGTATCTTCTATATGAGGTTCAAACATTACCTTTAGATCACCCCATAGCACTCTCTCATAGCCCTCCTCTGGCCTTGTTGACCCATGCTTAGCTTTTACCAATTTTACAGAGTTTCAAATCTTCTCTGTTAAAGCTGTTTTAAGCATATGACTGAAGACGAAGTACATCTTTAAACTTTCATCAGTCCTGATTATCTGGTAATAGGTTTTCTTCTCTTCTTTATGAATCTTTCAGTCAACAATGCTTGGAGGCTTAACAGCTAAAGGAATAGAATCAATTGCTAACTATCCTTTTTATCAAGAACAATTTCATAACCTTTAATCTTATAGCTGCTTTTGATCATTATCCACTTCATCAGTTTCTTGTACGATCATCCACCTTTTGCTTTTTAGTGACCTCTTGTTCCAGCTTAGTGCCTACTCTCTTTGAACTACCCTCCATCATTCCTACTTACTTTCTTTATCCTCTTCTACTCTGTTTTTCCTTCTTAGGACTCTCTTCCACCAACTCAGTCCTGTAGTCAACAAAAGGTATTACACCTTTTTCATTGCTTTTTCAAACATTTCTTGAAATATCTTGCAAGGACTTGTTCTTCAACTTGGCTTCCATCCTTCCATGTTTTTCAGATAAGTACACATGATATTCCTTTGTTAAGCTCTTGTTGGTGGTCTGTTCCTCTTCTCTTCTGCTCTCTTAGCTGCAAAATGTTTTCTTCTTTGCTTTAAGAATTGTATAAAGAATCTTGCCTTTTCTTCATCAGTCAATTCTTCTTGCTCTTGAGCTTGCAGCTTTGAGCCAAACTGATAATACAATCTTTTAACTTTAAGCCTGAACATCACCCATCTTCAGTCAGTGCAACATTGGCTTCATCCTTTAAACTTGCAAGTCTTTCCTTTTCATCAAACTCAGCTTGTAACTTTAAAGCAATTTCCTCATCAAGCCTGATTAGATCTTTCTTCTTTGGATTCACGGGTTCTTCTACCAATATTCCTTTGCCTTTGTCTTGAACTTTTGCCTGTGATGGTTGTGAAGAAATTGTTGTTGTAGATGTACCCAGCTCAGCAATAACAGTTCTTTTCCTTGGAGTTGGAATTGTAGCAGTTTGTCTAGTTTAGCAGCACTAACCTTGTAGTGGCACAGCACTAAACTGGTATACTTTGGCTCTTCTACAACATTGGCTTTACTTGGGTTTTACACGTTTTCAAAGCAAGCAAGTATTTTGATCCAAAGTAACTTCATCAACATTAAATTCACATCTTTAGCAGCCAACTTCTTGTTTTCGCTAAACACCTCACATCACCAGCCAAAGTGTTTACATCAAACCATATCAGCATCATCTTGATCATTAAACCTGGGTTAATGTCTTTCATCAGCCTCAATAGCACAATTATCATCCTTGTTTTGAACGCACCCTCACCCAACTTTCTTCATCTCTAGAGGATTCTAAACCTCTAGCTGTAAGACTAACTTGGATAACCTTTGTAAGCCCATTAGTTCTTTAACCTCCTTTTTTTATACAAGCTGCATTGAGCCCTCCTTTTTAAACTAACATCTCCTTCAGAGCCTTGTGTGGGGTCTTTGTCTTTTCCAAATCAAGAACTCCTTTGTTGAAATTGGTACATATTTTCCATCATTCAATAAGTTTTAGACAATCCTACCACTTTCAAAGTGTGTTACCATCTTGCGGAGCAGTGGATCATAGAAAGTTAGATACATTCTTAAACCTAGTTTGAGTAATAGCATCCACCATGGTTTTCTTGGTAACATGGGACCTTAAACCGACCTAAAGTAGTTCCTTTAGGAAACAAGCTTCCATTAGGTGTTGCCTATGGATCGAGCCTTAATGATGTTACCACTGTCCGTGCTCTGACTTCTAAGCAAGAAGCAGTAGTGGCAACCCCACCAAAATTGTCATCCAACCCCTTATAACATAATGCCCTCTCTACAACATTACACTAGAACACTAGACTGAGGTACCTTGATGTCGCCTTTTTAGGCCTCCTAGGTTTGTGATCTTTTGAGGTTGAGAGAATGGTTGAATAAAAGTAGGTGTGTAATGGGGATCAGTGGGAATTGCTAAACCTTCACCGATTTCTTCTTGATTTTGCACCACCATTGTTGGAAATAATGGTGTTTCTATTCCAGAAAAACTTTTCCCTACCCTTCTCATGTTTCCATAAATCTTCTTAGTGTGAGAGGTGTAACTTAAATCTTATTAAGATTTATGACATCCCTTACCAGTTTTTTAACGAAAAAAGACTTGTACAGCACCTTGGATTCGCCCATGTATGAGTATCCAGGCAAAACGTCTTTAGATTGCCATTTATGTTGGTGTTTTTGATGATGGAAGATAAAATTAAGTTAGGGTTTATGATTATAATTAGTATTGAAAGAGTAAATCGATTAAATGATTGATAAATCCTTATCGAAGTATTTATGAAAATACCGATCAACACCCTATATTTTTTTGCCCTCAGTAGTAAAGTTATGCCTGCAGCATTACTTTCACTAGCTTAGTAAATTAGGCCTAGAAAGCATTAACTTTTACAAACATATTAAGTTTTTTTATGCCTAGCAAGCATTAACCTTTACCCACAGTATTAAGTTTATGCCTGCACATTAACTTTGAGTTACCATCATAACTCTAATTACCAGACCAAACATATCTTTTTTAATATAATCAAAACTCTTTTTTATGTTTTTCAACTCACAAATTCTCTTAATTCTTTTACTCACCAAATCACTCTGTCTGTTTTTATTCCACACAGCTCTTTTCTGCTTTTATTCTTACTAACTCTCTAAATTCTTTTACTCACCAAATCACTCCGTCTATTTCTCTAATAATCACCTTTCCATCATCAAATCTAACACTTTTCTTTGCTTTCCTGCAAAATGTTATCCCAAAAACCAAGAAAACACAAGCCATAGCAATTTTTACAATAATAATTATTAACCGCAGCAATATAAGTCTTAACTAACAGATTACTCAGCATTATTAAGTATAACCAGCAGTTCTAATTATACTTAGCAACAAAAACTTTTATTGTCCTGAATAACAGTACTAATTCATACAAAACTTTACAAAAACATAAAGAGATAAAAGATTTTAGAGATTTAACCATAATCCGAAAACTTGAGCAATCAACATTTGAAATCTACTTAGCATCTTAAAAGCTTTGTAAGCAAATCTGCAACATTCTTGTTAGTATGGATTTTAACCATTTAAATCAATTTCTTTTCATTGCAATCTCTAATAAAGTGATGTCTAATCTCTATATGCTTTGTTTTTGAATGAAAAACAGGATTTTTAATTATGCAAATAGTACTGTTATTGTAAATAAAGATCTTGGTATGTATAAAATTATACCCATAATCAAGTAGTTGATTCTGAATCCAAAGCACTTATCCACAACAACTTGAAGCACCACATATTTAGCTATGTTGTGAAATTTGCAACCACTGTCTACTTTTGCACTGCTATGATATAAATCTACAACCAAGAACTTAACAACCCTCCTTAATGACTTTCCTATCCAAGCTTTCTCCAGCATAATCACTAATCATGATGTATGCAACCCACTCAAAAGGATAATCTTTTGTATACCAAAGGCCTCAATTTTTTTTGTCCTTTTAAGAAGTACCTAAATATCCTTTTCACAGCATGAAGAATGTGAAACCTTTGGATTGACATGGTAATCTAGCACAGGCACACCTGCAAACATGATGCCAAGGTCTAGAAGATGGTAAAGATACATTCAATGAACAATCATTGACCTATACATATGAAAATCCACTTCTTAAACCCATATATTCAATCATCCTTGAGTATAGGGCTTTTAAGTTTCTATGGTGTTCTTGTAGTCTTGACTTTCTGTAACCCAAATTTCTTTAAAATTTCATCAACAATATTTGATCTGACTAATAAATATGCTATCCTTCTTTTAGAGTGAAACTTTTAATCCCAAGAAGAATGTGAAGTTCTCCTATAAGTAACTCATCTGAAATTTCTCATAGCATCAACTTTCTACAAATGCAGTTCATAGCTCCTTCTTGTTGAAACTAAATAATATATCATGCCACATAAACTTTGGACAACAAAATATTACCTTTGTGCCTTTTGATGAATAAGTTTTGTTAATTTCCCCTCTTTGAAACTCTTGTCCAACAGATATGGTACGAAGGGTTTCATACCAAGCTCTAAGAGCTGATGTAGTCCCATATAGTGCTTTTTTCAACTTGTATACTCTTATCAGAAAGTCTGGATGACTTCAAATCCTGGTGGTTGACATACATACAACCTCTTCTTCAATCTTCCTATGGAGAAAATGCACTTTTATACATCCATTTTATACACCATAAGTCTTTTACATGAAGCATAAGCTAAAAATAGGCCCTAATTGCACTAATCTTACAACAGGGGCAAAGACTTCGTCATAGTCAATCCCTTCTTCTTGTGTGTACCCTTAAGTAACCAATCTTGGTTTATTTCCTATCATAATTCCCTTTTCATCCTTTTATTCCTAAAAAAAACCCATTAAGTGCCTATAGCCCTTTTTCCATTTGGTAAATCTTACTAAAGTCTAAACTCCTTGAAACTGTGAATTGTAGAAGCTCTTCCCTGTATATCCTCTATCCAGCTTGGATCCTTCATGCATAATTACCTTTTTGGTTCTTCCTATGATAAAAAGCACGCACACCAAGCAGTTTTAAAGATCTTTATGGTTTGTTCTTTGTTGAATAGTACTAATAAATCCAGTTCGCTCTAAATTCTTGACATCCTTCTTGTTTGTGTAATAAAGATGATTGCAAATCACCAATCACCATCACTTGATCAAAAGGATAATCTTTATGAAATTCTGTAGTTAGAATAGGACTGACTTGGAATTGTTGTAACTAAATAGGTTCACGTCACCTCTATCAACCTCGTCTTCATCATCCTCTTTAGGAGTCAAATATGCTATAGAGATCTCCAAAGCAAGCATATTTGGATTAAATGGAAGTTCCAATACTCTGTTGTTTTTTCCACCAACAGTATTAACCTTCATATTGTACTAACAAGCATTAATCATTGTTTAATGTTGTTAACATTATCTTCCTTCTCTTGATCAATACCTTCACAATCTTTTCTTGAATCTTCATCAACTTTCTTTCCATCATCACTTAAAGGTTTGGATCCATCATCTTGAGAACTCTTTAGATCTTGGGAATATGGTAGATCAGCAGGCCATAATGGTAGTCAAAAGTAGAATGTTTGTACAGTTTTTCTATCTTTTCTTCTAGCTATTACCTGGCATTATCACTTGGCTTTTGTATCTGCCAATCCATTAGACTATGTACCTGCATAATTGGCTCATAAATCATTATTTTTGTAGTCGTATCAAATATCAAATAGCCAAATCGGTCCACTACTACAACATTAGGTGTACTCTCACTAAACCTAATATGCAGTTTTCATCAACTATCCTTTTTTCTACTATTGAATACTCTAAATACTTTACATTCTAAAGAGTATCCAACAAAGAAACCTTATCAGCCCTACCTTAAAATTTGCACCTAAGTGACCTATGGTATTAAGAATGGTAACAAGACACCAATGGTCCTCATAAAAACTCTATTTTGGGTACATAGCAAGCAGTATTAATTGTTTTGCCCTGAAAATTAGTTGAACTTAGAATTAGCTACATAGTCCTAGCAGCCTCAATTAGTGTTCTATTTCTCCTCTCATCAACTCCAATTTGGTTGAGAGTCTAGCTACACTTAATTGTCTTAAAATACCCTCCAGTCTCACAAAACTGCTCCATCTCTTTATATTTGGAACCACCAGCCCCATTATCACATCTAGAACACCTTAACCTTATGATCTACTAGATTATTCTATCCCATTTAAAAGGACAAAAGAATGCCACTAGTCTCATCCTCAGTAGCCTAGAAAGAAACCTATGTAAACCTACAGAAATCATCTTTGACAACTAGGCCAATACCATTTTCCTTCATAAGACAATTTACAAATGTTGGACCAAACAAGGTCCATATGCACCAAATGTAAAGGAAAGACTGATGATGTTCACTGTTTTGGACTTACAAGAAGGCTTGTGTTGCATTCCCTTTTTGACAAGCAACACATGTTGATCATTTTCAAAAAGTTTAAAAGGTAAACCTCTTTATGGATTTTCCTTAACCAATTTATTTTCATGGTTTTAATTTTAAGTGACCTACCCTTTCTATGCCCAAAGTTTAGATCAATCAGAGGTGCTTTTGCAAAAAGACAAGTTAAACCTTTTTAGGAACTATGTCCTTTAAATCAATACTATAACATGTTGTTCTATTCTAGGAACTCTAAGTACAACTGACTCATCAATTAACTTAAAGTTTAGAAATAAAACAATACAG
The DNA here is from genome assembly GCA_026074375.1 of Tanacetum coccineum. Taxonomy (NCBI): domain Eukaryota; kingdom Viridiplantae; phylum Streptophyta; class Magnoliopsida; order Asterales; family Asteraceae; genus Tanacetum; species Tanacetum coccineum. Next base: position 25,107 of record BQNB010078494.1, read on the forward strand.
TTCAGTGTCATTAAAGAACATTATTCTTTTTATCACGACATTTGTTTAGACACCTAACAGAGATTAAAAACTTTAACCACACACAAAAAATACACATTTTCAAAATCTAAATTACTAGTTTTAATGGTACCTTTTCCTGTGATTTTCTCTCCTTTAGGGTTCCCTCCAAAATCAATATATCCTCCATCTATCTCTTCATGTCTGTAAGATAGGACATGTTCCCTGCATGTACCTGAGCATCCACTATCAACACAGTATGATCCTTGATCTTGTAAATCCAATTGTGGATTGCCTTGCACATTAGATAAGAAAATCAGTTTCTTTTAGGGACCTAAGCCATCACTTGACTTGGGATCTGCCTTGTGCAGCAATATAAATCAAAAAACTTCATTAATGGGATTAATGCACCGTTGTGTTTAGAAACATGGTCTAAAACTTTAGTCTTTGGTTTCCAAACCCAACAAGCTGAGGCCTTAACAGCATTAATATTATTTCCCTTAACAGCATTAACTACTGCTTTTGGCCTAACAGTATTAACATTTTTATCCTTAACAGTATTAACCCTCTGATTAAAATTACTGTTTTTAAATGTTGTATTCTTGTGAATGGGCCTCTTAACAGTTGAATGTGCTGTTTTAGAAAGATATGACATTGGTCTAGCAGCATTCACTGTTGTTTTTGAGTGAGCAGCATTAACTTGTCTAGCAGTATTAACTAATACTGCTGTTTTTGAAATATTTTGTCTAGCAGTATTAACTGATACTAAGCCAGACTTTATTAGTACTGCTCTTGGAACCATGTTCTTTTTAGGGCAGGGGTGAGTCTTTTTGGCAAAATTATGATGATTCACCCTTTTAGCATTGTTCCAAACAGGTTTTACCACCCTTTGATAATTACAATCAACCTGCAAGTGATCAAAACTTCCACACACATAACAAGCTTTGTTAAACATCTCAAAATTACTTCCTAGTCTCTGAGACATCATATTATTCCAGTTTCTTTGATTGCCTCTAGGAATGTGAGTGTTTTGCCTATTGTGCTCAACTTGTTTAGCAGTTTTCCTATCAGTTTTGTTTGTTTGTTTAGCTTTGACAAAGTCTATCTTAACAAAACTAGGCTTAGCTGTTTTCTTTTCAATCTTAGTTTGAGACACATTTTCTTCCTCACTATCTGACACCCAATCCTCATTATTGGAGCACCATTATTCTTCCTAACTGCTTTAGGCTTTTCTTCACTAGCCTTAGCTTCACTACTCTCAACTACAAGCTTAATAACTACAGGCTTATTTGTAAACTCTTCTAAGCCAGTAAATGACAAGTCAGGTTTCAGAGGCATGAAATTTCCTGTTAGGGGAGGTAGAACTGCATTATAGCCTAAACCTTTCTTGTAATTGTCTACAATCTGATTCTCTATAATCTTGTTTAAGCTTTTAGATGCATTTTCAAATTTGTCTACATTAAACTGAATACCATCTTTTTCCTTTTAGATGCATTTTCAAATTTGTCTACATTAAACTGATGCATTTTGAGCTTGATGTCCCTTTGACTTTTGGTTCATATAATTTGAGATTGTTGTAGAGATCACCCATGCTCATTGTTTCTAATTCAGGCTTATTCCTCCACACAACAGCATGTGTGTTCCAATCTGGTGACAAACTTCTCAACAGCTTATGGTTCGCATCTTATTGTGAAAGTTATTAGAGGACACAAAAGCCATGTTTTGTGTTCTTGTATTTGATCTTGATGTCCCTTTGACTTCTGGTTCATATACTTTGAGATTGTTGTAGAGATCATCCATGCTAATTGTTTCTAATTCAGGCTTATTCCTCCACACAACAGCATGGGTGTTTCATTCTGGTGATAAACTTCTCAACAACTTCTGGTTCACATCTTCTTGTGAAAGTGTTTCACTCAAAATCTCCAACTGACTCACAAGCTTCTGAAGCCTATTAAAAGTTTGATCAATGGTTTCTGAGCTAGGAGCAGTAAAGTTTTCATACTGTTGTTTCAAGAGATTTCTTTGAGTTTTCTTTGTAGCAGCATTCCCACCAAACCTCTTTTCAGTAGCTTACAGCAGCAACTTAGCATCCTTGATGGAGTTAAACTTTAACTGATGTTCATTAGGTATTCACATCATCAAGGTGCTTCTGGCCTTCACTTCTAACCTTTTCTGAGCCTTTTCTTCAGCAGTTGTAGGAGGTATTACTTTCTCAACACCTTCCACAACTATTGTTTTTGGTGCAGTGTTTCCATTCTCTATGACATCCCATAGAGCAAAATCAATCATCTAGATGTACTATTCTATTCTCATCCTTCATAACTCAAACTCACCAGGTTTAAGCATTGGAACCTTGGATGCAGCCACCATATGTGTAGATTCTGAATCCATAGCAGATTCTGAGTCCATAGTATATGGTTCTTTTTCACTAATCCTGCTACATTTCAATGTAATTATGCAATTGAAATTTCACAAGAAAGATAACTAATTTGTCACAAGATTCCAGAGACAATGATTCCAAGGCTTTGCATGAAGCAATTCCAGATACAATGATTCCAAGGCTTTACATGAAGCAATCTTGCTAGAAAAGCATAAAACTTTGCCATATATATTTCATTTATTGCCATTTTTTAACTTCAACAATGTTAACTACACAAAATGGGGCTAATTTTGAAAACCTCATGTAGAAAGCTGAGTTCTAAATCCTCTACATTATTATTAATATTTCGAAAAACCAAAGAACGTGAAGGATAGATGTTCACCATCAACAGTTCCTACGCCATTTACAAAATTATAATGAGCCACACCATTGCGAACAACCCCATTACTCAAGCTCATCTTTGCGTAACGATTAACGGTTTATGAGATATTTAATTTAAAAAAATATGATGAAATTGGTTTTTTTAATTAAATTAAAATAGGAATTGATCTAAACCATTAGATGAAAATAAAATGGATGGTTGAGATGAAATGGATTATTCTTTAATTAGATGATGTTCTAAATAGAACTTTTCTCTGGCTGCTATAGACAAATGACCTAACATAAAAGTCAAGTTGATATATGGACTAGTTCAACATTACATTTCTTGGGTCATTCAGAAGTGCTTTTTCCAATATGTGCTTTTCCAATCATTAATAGTTACCTAACGCAACTCTAAGTTGCAAATAAATTAACCTTTGACTTCTATAAACTTGTCTAAAACGTCAATAAATAGATTACGCAAAGTTTGCAAATCTATTTGTCATTTGACTTATTGGTATTAATATTATTACTGGTATTAGAGTTCAAGGTACGATGGCAGATGGCTCAAGCCATCGCCAAAAACGCGACACGAAAACGCGATATCTACACCCCTTGTGGCGTTTCGAGCTTTGGCGACGGGATCCCCAGCCCAAATGGCCTGGGAAAACACGACGCGAAAACGCAAGACGCCCTACCGCGTCTCGCGTTTTTGCGTCTTATACTTTTTTTAAGATTGTTATTTGATGATGATGAGTTTCTGTGTAAAAGTAAGAAGATTTGGAAGTGTAGAGAAGTGAGATGTGGTCTAGAAGACAGATATGTGAAGATGGGGGCGGATGTATAATGAATCAGGGTTTGTGTGTGGGGTGTTAGGGTTATATTGAAATGTTGTATCTAGTGTATTTTTTGGGCTTTTAACCGAATTTCAACATGGGCTGATACCAAAATTAGCCTTGGTGCAAAATGGATAATTGTCTTTTGGATCAACTTTAAATTTAAGTTTTATGTAATTTTTTTAAAAGTTTATGTAATGTTTTTTTTAATTAATGAAATTTGAATTTTAAGTTTATAAGTTTTTTTATATAAAAGAATTAATAAAAAAGTGGGAAAAGTGAGGTCCCCATAACACCAAAAATTGTGGTGTTGACTAGGGAGGGTGTTTTGGTGTTATGGGGTGTTTTGGTGTTATGGAAAAAAAAGGTGATGTGACATCACTTTTTCCCACGGCTCAGCACTGTACCTTATGCTCTTAGTATTATTAGATTGATATTAGTATTCGTGTTAGATTTTCATTAGTATAATTTGAGACCAAAATCAAATGTTATATATATTGGGACATATGTCATGTCATAACTAAATAATATATCACGTCTTAAATGGTAGCGTTTTTTACCAAAATGGCACTGTGAGAATTGCATTTTGTTGCAGAGACTTTCGTTGGCTGACATTTTGAAATTGGCCATGTTGATCGTGCATGTATTGTGGTTGAGAACTTGAAGAACACGTGTCACCACTACATTGAATATAGATATTATCAAAATGGAAACAAGCCATAGTTTTGTCCACATAGGTTAATCGTGCAAACCTAGTGGTGCTCAACTTTTTTTTGTCAGTTTGTGTCAGAAAATAGCAGTTGATCACGTGTGTATTGTGATGATGAGTAAATTGGGAAATGTGCATTGATATTACAATACATAGCTAGGAAATGACTTAAGAATGACAATAGCAGTAGTGATTTTGTATTTTTGCACAATCTTGAATAGTTTTTGCATGTATAAATGATATTTGATATCGGTTTCAAGTTACTCACATTTCAAGTGTAAATGAAGAAGCAATAGTTGATTCCTAAAGAAACGGTGTTGTGGCTGTGGTTAGTGTAATTCAACGAAACTTGTGTTTTTTGGTGGTTTTGAGTTGGTTTTGCTCCGACGGTTGTCTGAAGATTTTAGTTTGTTACTGCGTTTATAAAATGGATTTGAGCAACTACGAGGTATAATTTTTTTTAATTGGTTACTGCGTTTAATATTTTTTTTGTTTTTTTATGTTTATATGCATAGTAATATATGCAATTTATTTATAATTTAGGTACCTCGTGTTCTTATCACATGTAGAAGTAGAATGTGTTTGGTTAAACTAATTAGAGATCTAATTAGGGGCACTCCACGGGAAGAATTATTTAGGAACACTTGTTTTGGTTGGTTTTTAAATTTAGAGGATTGGACTAAGAATTGTATTCTAATACATTTTATGTTAGGTCGTCAAATGTTGTTAGTAGGCGGTGAAACTAAAAATGTTCCTTTGTATTATCATATGTTTGATAATTATCAAATACAATTTGGAAAAGAAGAATTTTGTCTAGTTACTAGCTTAAAGTTTGGGGTAGAGTATTCGGATGACTATGACGACAAGGATAAGCCTATTCCTTTTAGGCGACGGGTGTTTCTTCGTCACGTTTAGATGGTAAACGTATAACCGGGAAAGATGTTGAAGATTTGATTGATAGCAATTCGTTTAAAAAATTAGACGAAGATGATGTTGTTAGCCTCAGTTGTATAGGCATTTTTCAGTTAGTGTTATTAGGGGTGAGCAAAAAAACCGGTTGCCAAACCGGTTCCAACCCGAAAACCAAACCGGTCAAACCCGGTTTTGACCAAACCGGTTCCGGTTTTTGGCCAAACCGGGGGTTTG